>APFE030793907.1:17334-119147 GCA_000404065.3 Pinus taeda | reverse complement strand
AGTTTCGCCCTCTTTCTATGAATCTGCTGGAAGATATTAAATGTTCTCCTGCTTCGGGCCGCTGCTCAAAATATTCGCTGATACACTTTGCCGCTACATTGATGGCTTCCGCCATCAACTGATACTCTTTGACACGCTTGATGCCTGCTGATTTGATCTGATACACTTTAAACTCTGTGATTGATTTGTTGTTGTCTTTAAACCGGATCCTTTTGGCACGATTGGGCGATTTTCGGGCTTTTTCGGCGCGCAATGGGCTCAGAAATTAGAAGATTCCCTGAAGATTCCTCGAAATGGACTATTTCCCGTAGCGATGCGCGATTAGTGTTTCGCGCTAATCGCGCATCGGAAACTGCCTCGGTTTCTTGATCTGGAGCTCTGAAGTACGATTTTTCTTCCTGCGCGAAGTTTTCGGCTTTCTGGCTGCTGACGTAAGCATGGCGTCGGCTGTACGGCGGATGACGTCAGCTGTGGGTCCCTGGTACAGAGCGACGTGATGAGATACTGGAGGTAATGTGGTGAAGAGACTCCGATGCGATATTGCAATATCGCGTTGGCCGGGAACGGGGGGTAATTGGGTTGGACACTTGGCGCTTGCTACTGCCGATCGGCGATATCGCAATATCGCATTGGCGGAGATGGAGAGGTGAATGAATTGGACACTCGACGCTTGCGATCGCCGATCGCCGATATCGCAATATCGCATCGGCGGGGAATGGATGGGTGATGACTTGCATGAAGATGAGAGTGCGAGGTTGCGATGTGATACGGCTTTGAGGAAGAAAGAGCAAGTAAGTGGGTATGAAGGGCATTTGAGGTTTCGGAAGGGGTCCGATTACCTCAGAGGATTTTGTACTTTGGAAGGAGTCCATTGTATCTGGGAGGTGGTTTTGGAGGTCAGGGGTTCTTGCTGAGTTTCAAATAAACTGAGCAATTCCCGGGAGTTCTTATGGTTATTTTTCAACCAGGGGGAGGGATATTACGTAGGGGGATTTTACTTACTATTAATAAGGGGATGGGAAGAATAGGGAGCTAAATAATAATGTTAGTGGTTAATATGGAGATGGTAAGAAAGCGCTAAGTTCAGGAGAGCTTAGGCTGTTACAAAGGGGTAGGACCATACTTAAGAGAAAATATGGAACAACTTTGAGCAAAGCAGACCTTTACTCAAACCAGTGTTATGAAGATGATGGAACTTAAGAGGTGTCAAGCAGATCTTGACCTCTTTTGGGGAAGTTAGTTAATGATTGGGGAGAACAGAGAAGGGGAGTCAATTATACCTCTTTTGAGCTTTTTTGCACACAAATCCTTGCTGATTATGTTCTGCATGATATGACACCTAAAAACCTGGAACTGGTCAACAATTCAACAACCTCAGAACTACCTACCCAGCCTACTTGCCTAACAATTTTTCTTCTTTTGCTTGGGGGTGCACTTAGACTTGCAAACCCGTCATTCATTTTCTTTTGATGCTTTCCTATCTACATACTACCCTTATTTCTTCCGGAGCCCAGATTAAGCTGTTGGGCTCTTCTCTTTCTCTACCTATCTAAGAATCTGCAAAGATTAAACTGTTTGGACAGATTTACAATCTCTATATTCTAAAACAGGAAATTTAAACCTAGGGAGACCAAGATTAAACTGTTTGGACCTCCCTTTAACTAAAAATAGCGATACCAGGATAACTTTACAAAATTTGAAGGCAATTTGGATGAACTTGAAGTAGCCTTCTTCACTTGGAGACTGTTTGAGCAAATATGGAGCATTGCAGCAAGCAAAGTACGACATATTTGGCCTGTGAAATGCCAATCATGAAAAATGAATAACCTGTTGCAACAGGAAGCTAACACAATGAAAGGTAGAGGAAAATGGTATTTTTTGGTGGCTTTGTTTAACTCTTTGTAATCCACGTAGATCCTCCATTTTTCATTCTTATTTGGGACCAAAACTAGAGGGGACACCCACTCACTATCTGAGATGGGGTAAATGAACCCTGCATCCAACAATTTCTAAAACTCTTCCTTCACTATGTCTTTGAGGGTTGGGTTCATTCTCCTATGAGGTTGGCACATTGGTTTGCATCCTTCCTTGATGTAGATATGGTGAGTACACACCAAAGGATGCACTCCCTTCATCTTCTTATAACTCCAAGCAAAAGCATACAAGTGCTCTTTCATCGTGTTACACAACTTATCTTCTTGGTTGGCTGAGAGAGGGGTTGATTTTCAATGTTTTAGATGGGCCAAATTCTACCATTTTGACATGAGCATGATTAGGGTCAACTAGGCATAAACCAGTCCAAGGGTTATCTTCAGATTACTTCACCAGCTCATCAAGAGGTGTGGTGTTGGGGGGATGGGTCTGGAGGATTTAATCAATGATGTCATCTTCATCAGGTTTCCCCCCTCCTATAATAGCATCTAGGGTTCATATTGGATAGGATGTGGTATGATATACTTCATCTTCATCTTCCTCTTCCAACCATAAGGGTAGGTCATGCTCTAGGGATGGTTGAGTAGGAGGGTATAACACCAACTATTTGGATAAATGCCCATTCTTAATGGTCATGTTCCTAGCTCTGCAACTTATGTAAGCATCAGCAGTGACTAGCCATGGTCTTCCAAGGATGAGAGTACAACCATTGGATTTGGTCTTGGGTTGGAGAACTAAGAAGTCAGCAAGATACTCCCAGGAATCAATAGAGACCAGGGAAAATTTTAGGGGCTAATTTTCCAAGCTTTTTCCAAAAAAAGGATTCGCCAATTTCTATTTTTTTCTAAAATGATTCACCCAAATTTTATTCTACAAAAATATCACCAAAAATTTTACAATTTGCATATTTGGGACTAGTAATATTCGTCATGGTTTCTAAACATTAAGATAAACTTTCATCATTAAAATTTTCCTTGATAGAGACCATTACATCCTCAACAACTCCCTCAGGAGCTACTGTGGACCTGTCTACAAGTTGCAGTATTGTTTTTGTATTTATTAAGGATCCTTGGAGATTTAGTTTGAGCATGGTATCCTTAGTCGTTTGGCAACCCCGAGATCAATCAAGGTGTGAGGGACAATGATGCCATCAATGTGCACATCTACCACGAGACTTCCAGGGTTTGGATACTTTGGGGAAATTACTCTCCCCAGCATTACGTCAGACAATTTACCAATGACATTAATGGTAGGGGTTGTTAGCCTCCTGCTGCAGCAGGTTACTCATATTTCATGATTTACATTTCTACAGGCCAAATATGTCATACTTTGCAGGCTGCAATGCTCCATATTATCAAACAGACACCAAGGAAGGAGGCCATGAAAGTGGGTTAGTCTTAGTTCAACTGATGCATTCCAATTTTGAAGGGTTATTCCATTTTTGTAGAATTCTCAGCTGAAGGGAGGTCCAAACAGCTTAATCTTGGTCTCCCTAGGTTTCAATTTCCTGTTTTAGAATATAGAGAATGAATAATCTGTCCAAACAGTTTAATCTTGGCAGATTCTTAGATAGGTAGAGAATCAAAGGAGCTCAAAAGCCTAATCTGAGCCCCTGGATGAAATAAGTGTCGATATAGATCGGAGGACAGTACAAAAGAAAAAGTTGAAAAGCTAGGTCTGCAAGCCTAAATGCACCCAAACCAAGAGAAGAAAAAATGCTAGGTAAGTAGGCTGGGTAGGTAGTTTGGTGGTTGCAGAATCAATGATTGTGATCAGTTTTGTGTTTTCAAATGTTATATCCATTCAAATCAAATATTGCAAGGCAAGAATCCGTATGAAGGACTTCAAACAAGGCATGACTAACTTCCCCTTCTTCCTCTTCCCTAAATCATTTACTAACTTCCCCTAAAGAGGTCAAGATCTACTTGATATCTCTTAGTTTCATCATTTTCCATGTCATTTGCCTTGGTAAAGAGCTGCTTTACTCAAGGAGGGTCCATGCTCTCTCTACAAAGTTCTATCTCCCCTTTAAAGCCTAAGATCTCTGAGACTTAGCGCTTTCTTGTCATTTTCATATTAACTCCTGACATTATTATGTAAATCCCTATCTATTTCCCTTCCCCCTACTAAAAACTATGGTAATAATTCCCCTATGTAAATATCCCCTCCCTCTGGTTGAAACATAACCATAAATATCCCCTTTGGAATTACTAAGTTCACCTGGATCTTCAGTAAAAACCCTTCATTCTGCATGAGTCCCCTCCGAGGTGTTTGGACTCCTTCCAAAAACAACAAATCCCTCTCCAAATGCAAACCCACCCCCCCCCCCCCCCCCGCGCATTTCTTTGGAATTTACTAGTGTTTAATTGATAAAAAGCCAAAGCGTCGAAACACATCAACCTGAAAACTAAAGTTCGAACCCACTCGCGCCATGAAAAATTAAACATTTAGCGTGTGCGTTGTTCTGCTAAAACCCATGTTGTTCCTCCTCCCGTCCACCATCGGATCGCCTCCCCCAGATCCGACGGCTCTTATGCATATCGGGCGCCCTTTTGTGATGGGTAGTTAGCACCCGATGTCCGACGGTTTTACCGTCGTACAGCGGGACAGCTGGCGGCATCCCATTGCATCGGGCCACCCCTGACAAATACCACCTCCGTACCAAAGGCGGTCTGATGCACTCCAAAAAACCGCCCTCCCCTCGCGTGACATGGGCGCCGCGTCACCATGCCACATCGCCTCCACCTCACCCCTTCCTGCCACCGTGTCCCTGCCACGTCATCACCCCGTCGTACTGCCACGTCACCCTACTGACGTCATCATGCTGACGTCATCACCGTACAAGGGGGTCCCACTGCTGACGTCATCCGCCGTACCGCTGACGTCAGCAGCTCAAAAAATGCGCAAGTGCAAAAATCAAGCTTCGGAGCCCCGGATCGAATTTCTGAGGCAGTTTTCGATAATCGTGCATCGCTACAGGAAATGGGCCATATTGGAAAATATTTAGGGAATATTTTGATTCCTCAGCCATTTTTGCACCGAAAAAAGGCAGAAAAGGCCCAATTTTGCAAATTTGAACGTATCAAAGGACAGAGAGAGACCCGGTTCCGAGATTAAAGAATATCAGAGCAAGTGTAAAGCCAAAAACCATGTCAAAGAGTATCAGTGTTGCGGCGAAGTGTATCAGTGGAGATCTTCTCAGGGCTCGAGGCAAATGAAGCATTAAAGGAAAACCTGGAAATTCAAGAAGCAGTTAAGGAACCATTCAAAGCTCACCAACATAAATGACTGCACATTAAAACTCATATAAAATCAGAGGACCAGAACTCAATGCACAGTTATTACAGAACCACTGCACCAAGTCACTGAGGACACCACATCAACTCACTTTGATCCAGCTTCCTCTAGCGCAGCCCAAAGGAGACTTACTTGCATTTAATTCCAGCATAAATTAGGTTTTAGAAAGCTTTCCCACATACCTGTTTAGGTCAGTTGTAATAAATACTTTTAGACATTTTACCTATAGATACGACCCTGAAAAATGTAATAGGTGTGGTTGGTTGGTTTTTGTTGGTCAGATATTATGCTTGAGTAGAGACTCGCATTGTAAGTTTGATAACTTCTATAATCAAAGACTGCTTACGAGCTTGGAGAATGAATTATGTACTGTGTTTAACGGTTGAAGAGTGACCATGGAATTCCTGTGCTGATACATGACTCAATAAGTGTTTCTTACCTCTGTTTTCCCTTCATATATCATTATCTAAGCAGCAGAAAGAAATATTAGCTTAGAACTTGTTTAATTGCACTCTATGCTCAAGTTCTGTTGTTTCTCTATGTTTTTCACCTGTTTTAGGCATAAATATGAATTCCATCTGGCTCATATTTGCCCTGATTCACCATGTATGAAAATTATCCATGGATTCTTAACTGCCCCTAGATAGAGCTCATTTTCCTTCCCTCTATTAAGCTGACTAAGAGATTCTTAATTGCCTCTCATTCCTTACAATTCATTCCATCTCTCCAGCTTGAAATTTGATTCGTGTATAGCTACTTTGCTCCATATTTCTCTTGTGATCAAGAAAGCTTACCTGTGGTCCTACTCCTTGACTCCATGCCCAATGGTTTGAAACTTATCATTCTATACATGCCTCTCTGCTTAAAAGCATCTTCCTTCCATTCAAACACCATCCAAACCTAAACAAAACCCATTGAACCCAATAGCTAGCCTAAAATCATCATCAACAAAGCTAAATTATTAAGAGAGAGCCCTTTCTGATTGCAGGTGGGCTAGAACCTGCAATCCAAAGATTGGTTTGTGGTTACCTCGGCCATATCCCTTCAGGAGCTTAGGGACAACCTGAGTGATAATAAGGGTGTCTTCTTTCTCCTCCCAGGATGTTTGAAGCATTTCTCCTTGATTAGCTTGTTGTAGATTGGGACATCCTTGATGGCTTGGAGGAGTGGAATTTTCACACATAAATTTTTCAATTCTCCCAAAAGTTTAGTCTCTTCTAGGGTGTGAGGGCTAGGATGGATCAATATTTCAGGAAAAGGAGGTGGATTGGCTTTAGGAACACTCTCTTCCTTTTCCCCTTCAAGCTCCTCAGGTGGAGATGGAGGTTGGTTATCTAGTAGCACTCTTCCAGACTTGAGGTGAATTTCTTGAATCTCAATAGCATAGGCAGGGTAAGATGTCTCCCCACTATAGACTTATTGTGTCTGCTTGTTGTTCGGGTTCGAATTTGGTTTGGTAGGCATATGAGGTTTCTTGGGTGGAGCATAATGAATTAGTTGTGGTCGAGATGGAGGTGGAGGCAGTAAAGTAGGAGTTTGGTTGAATTGAGGCCTCCAACCTTGTGATGGGGTATTCCACTAAGGATGTGGAGAAGCATATGGCTGAAATGATTGATTGGCAGGTTGGGAAGGATACTGAGGTGCATAAGACCAAGGAGAAGGTGTAGACCATGAAGGGTAAGTAGTAGAACACCAAGGGGGGAAAGATGCATTTTTATTGGGATGGTAGTAGGAATAGGATGCAACCTGCATGCCCTGTTACTATGGCCTAGGTCCTTGAGGCCTCCTTTGGTTGATATAACAGAGTTGTTCAGCCCCACCTTCAGCCCCTTAGTATAAAGCCTTCAATCCAGTCAGAGAAGGTAACTTATCTGTGGAATGGTTTTCCTCACAAACCAGGCAGACCTTTATAACATTTAGTGGACATTCATTTCTGGGGTGCCTCCTAGTGCATTTAGGGCAAAAGATAGCTAAAGCTTTCTTTGCTTACTATTATTTCCTCTTGATCTGCATAGTATCCATCTGTAGAGAAAAGGTGTGTAGCACTTCACTTTTAAAGTCCTCCAACATGCTTCCAATTTCACTCTTGATAGATGTGTTGGAGGAAGAGGAACTGGACAAAGATTGACTAGCCATACCCTTCTTTCTAGCAGCCCTAGAATGGTTTTTTAACACTTTCTTGATATCATTATAGGGTAGCTGATAAATTTCCCCTCTAAACATAATATTTAGGCTTTCCAGTAAATCCTCCCTAATTCCTCTAAGAAGTACTAACTTGAGTCATTCAAGATCAAGGGTGCATCTAGCCCTTTTATAACTAAGTTGGAACCTTTCCTCATAATCCTCTAGGGATTCATCAGGTCCTAGGGTCATTCTAAAGATTTCATTTGGTGTCTTTGGACCTACAATATTCCATGAACTTGTTGTTAAAGGATTGTTGCATTTGAGCCCAGGTAGTGATGTTATCCCCAGGTAGACTAATGAACCAGTGCAAGGCTGCATCCTTGAGGCTGGGTGGGAACGACTTCAACTTCTGGTAATCATAGGTATAATCATAGGTTATGCATATGACAATAAACTCAAACAAGAAGGTATCAGGGTCCTCTGAGGTTAGGCCATGGAAGTGAGGAAAGGCAGAGGGGCTTATGTTTTTCATCCTAGTATCTCCATTACTCTCTTTGATGGGAAGCGCACCCTGATTTATGTTTTTAGCCTCATTTATGTTTTCATCCATGGTGTAAGTGTGTGGAATGGTCTCTTCTTCTTCTTCCCCAATAGGCTCTTCAAAGATTTCAGGTTGTTCTCCTAAGGGATCTTCTAACTCTCCTATAGCCAGAGAGGGAAGCTGACAGTCACCAAAGAAGATGGAAGGTTGATTGTTTGATGGTGTAGGGGTGTTTGGCAAGAATTTCTCTTAAGTGTCTCTACTCCTATGAGGCATGAAAGAAATATATTTTTTCTTCTATGAACTTTTTCTTCAAAACTAAATGTAAGATCGAAAGAAAAGCAAGAGTAACATCTATCTAACAAATGTAAAATAGAAAGAAAAAGAAGAAATTGCATCTACCTAGACACCTCCCTAGCAACGGTGCCAAAAAAGTGATGAACCTTAGTATTGTAGCAAGAATGTTGCAACTCCTAAGGCTACCAACTTTACTTTATCAACCTGGGGTTTCATACAAACTTAGAGGTGATAGTGCTATATACACAGCAAATGCAACATTCTATTCATGTCACTTTTCAACTAGGGCACTTTACCATTAGGGTTCTAGACCATTCCTCTATTCAACTAAAGGGAGTTTGACTACTGACAGTGGAATGTAAAACTAGTTTTAGTGCAGGAAAAGTAAATGCTTGTTAATTTAGGAAATGAAAGTTTCTAACTTGTAAATGCTATGATATGACAGAAATCATCTAGCTATGAAATGACACAAATCACTTGCAGGAAGGAAACTATGCTAACCTTGCACTTGATCATCTAGCTACCAGAACTGCTTGAAAATAGGAAGTTATTCTATCATTTCAAAATCCAAACATGCATGCATTAATTATCTCATTCACACTTGAAAAATAGATAAGTCCTAATTTCTAAATTCAGAAATATAAAAGTTAATGTTATCTAATGTTACAGGAGGGAAAAGAATGAAAAGGTTGGTCTAGGTCGCACTTCTATTCATGGAGTCCAAAATGAGGGGTTAACCTACTCCTACACTAGGCTATACTACCATTTTAGGTCAAAACAAGGTCAAAATAGGCAGCTATAGGTTTGCTACAGGAAACTATTATAGGATGTCTAGAACTGCTATAGGATGTCCTGTACTGCTACAAGAAGTTGGCTGAGAGGTTTTGAAGGACAATAATGGTGAGATGAAGTGTTGGAAATGTGCATGATAGTTGTGTAAGGTGTAGGGGAGGTGAACATCACCCAAGGCCAAGCCCAACACTCCAAGAAGATTGGATTTGCCTAAGACAGTTTGCTCACAAGGCTGGAAAATAGAGGTTTGGAATATGGTTGGTATGCATCAACAGAAGTTGGAGAAGAACTAGGTGGAGTTGGTTGGAGGTTGATGAGCCTCATAAACGGGTAATTATATGGGCTCATCTTACCTCCTAACCTAGTCAAATCAACCATTCTCTTAGCTTATTGTATGATTTTCTAATTATATTTATGCTTATAGGGTGAGTTGAGTTAGTTATTATGCCATGTGGTCTAACATGTATTTAATGCCAATTATTGATGGATTTCGAGGTCAAAGTCAAGGATCTAGTGGTCAAACTGCAGCAATAACTCAAAGTAGACAGAGAAGATGACTTATAGGATGGAATCCCCCTCATTTATTGCTCCTCACTTCGAATTCCCCCGAAGTACAAGCAGCCGAATCATGCACTAGAAGGCAGCTAAGCAAGTGGAAGATTATTGATAGTTATCTTGAGTTTTGGAAGCCAAGCCTCCCTAATTTTAAGGAATTTGTTGGTAGCTTTAGATGTATAAGTAGAGAGGCCTAGGGCCTCACTAGGGTCTACTTTTATTTTGCCTGTGTAAACTCTGCTCAAATTTTGAGCTTACTATTTTATGACAGTTTTATGTAATCTTGCTATTTTTTGATAATGAAGATGGAATCCTCTTTAAGCTAGCACTGAGTTACCTCAGAGGGCTGAAGATCTTGGGTTATGGCCCAATCCAAGCAGCCAAGCTTCTCTTTACTTGTATTTGTATGCTTTACTTCAGTTTGTAGATTAGTTTTTTGTTAGATGTATTTCTCTTATGGTTAAGAATAGGTTGCTTTTGATAATTTAGTAGATTTCTTCCATTTGTGCTTTCTGTAGTAGGTTAAGAAATGATCAGAGAAGATTCAAAAGGCTAGAAACAGTGCCTTGGCCTTTCTTCCTCCCTCTAGGACCATGATTTGAGGCAAAGACTCTCTTGTTGCCCCAAAAACACATATTTTCCTCATTCCTAGGACTTCTAGTGTTTGCAGCTCTCTAGCAGGTTAATAGTCTAGTTTTGCTTTGCTTTAGATCTTCTTTATCATGTTCACTTCCTGATTTGCAATAGTCCTTTTGCATTCTTTCTTTTCTTACAGCTTTTCCCAGCATTTTCTTCTATACATCATAATTTAGGCCATCTTAATTCAAAACTCTGTTTTTCCTAGGTTGCACTCATTTCATTGGTTGCTTGATTTCTTGGTTGACTGTCAGTTTCTATGTAGAATATCTCTTCCAGAAGTAGGCCAGCTTACCAGCAATCACACCCTCCATTTGATCCATGCCCTATAGGGCTCCCAAACCTCACCTCAATTCTGCCCTAGTTTCCTTCATTTTTCATAGTTCTTCCTCTCTCCTTGAGCAAACCCAATCATCTTTCTCTCTCCTGGTGATTCATGGTAGACCTTAGGCACCCTAACACCTCATTCCAAATTTCATCCACCTTTTCCACCCACTCTCACACCCTCAAAATAGCGAAATTTGCTCTCGGCTCCTCTTGTAGGCCTCCTGTAGTTTCCATGTTTTCCTCTTGTAGTTTTCATGTGTCCTCTTGTAGTTTTTCCTGTAGGCTTTCTTTTGAAGGATTAGTGTGGGAAAATCCTCCAGAAGGCCAACTAAGACCTCCTATCACCCATACACACCATCCTACATCCTCCTAAGCTCCAAAACCGCCCTCTAACGCCACCTGTTCATTACCACACTCACACACAATAAATTAGATGCATGTTAAATTCACATAAAAACACATAAAAACACATAAAAATCCAAAAATATGTTTTTTGTTTATTTACTTCCAGAAATAGCATGGTTAGATGTTTCTTACTTTCGTGATTAGGTAATGGCATTTCTTTCATGGTTTTCATAGTGTTTTTGGCAAAAGTAGAATTAGCTTGTTAATTAGGGTTTACTAGGTTTTGCTTTACATTCCAGTCTTTCTCCTTTCTGTAGTTAGAATAGCATCTGTAGAGTAATCTTTCTTTCCTTTCATCACACATAGAGATTCTTCTGAAATCTATAGAAGTTGGCTTGAGCTCCTAGTGATCTCGCGTCGGCTGACCAAGTGACAACCTGCAGTGAGAACTAGTACTTGTGCATATAGTACAAATGCTTCCAAGTTTGTTACGAACTATCGGGTTGATAAAAATAAAGTTGGTAGCCCAGGATTTGCAGTATTTTTGCTACAATACTAGCACTCACCACATTTTGGCATCGTTTTCGAGGAAGCATCAGAGTATTCAATGATTACTGCTTTCTTCTATTTCCTATTGCAACATTCTGCTAATAGTTTATTTCAGAAAAAGTAGACTAGTCATTTCTTTTCTTTCAATTCTACATTTCCTTGCTTTCCTTTTCAACTCTACAAATTTCCATTCAACAAGTTCATTTCAGCTAGTTTCTGCAGGTACTTTCAGTGTGGGGAAAAAGAAACAAAAACCAACCAAAAATATTTCCTTTCATGCCTCATAGAAGTACAGATAACATAGGAAAAATTTTGTCCAACACCCCCACTGCTTCAAACAGCCAAACTTCTCTCTTCTTCGGTGGCTGCAATCAATAAGAACCCTTAGGTGAACATCCAGACATATTTGAAGAACCTATAGGGGAAGAAGAAGAAGAAAACATTCCTCTGGAGCCAATGGCTGAAAACAGAAATGCTAGGGGAAATGGAGAGAGAATATAGGGTACCTTTCCCATTCGGGAGACCAATGGGGACACCAAAATGAAGAATATAAGTCATTCAGCCCTACCACACTTCCATGGTCTGACTGCAGAAGATCCCGACACCTTCTTGTTCGAGTTTGTTGTCATCTGTCGAACTTATGACTATGCAGAAGATGAGTACAATTTGAAATTGTTCCCTTCTACTCTCAAGGACGCAGCATTGCACTGATTCATGGGATTACCTAGCAATAGCATCACAACTTGGGCTCAGATGCAGCAGGCCTTTAACAACAAGTATTGAGACTATTGTAGGTCAAAAGATACTAAAGAAGAAATCTTCCAAATGACCATAGGAAGTGATGAGTCCCTGGAAGACTATGAAGAGAGGTTCTAGCTCAAATACAAAAGGGTCAGGTGTACACTTCACCCTAAATCTCTGAAGTTGGTCCTGCTTAGAGGAATTCAGGAAGACATTTTAGACACCCTCCATCTATTGGCTGGGGGAGACATCTACCAACTATCCTATGAGGACATAAAGACTATTTTTAGAAACCATTCTAGAGTTGCTAGAAAGAAAGGCAAGGGGAGTCAACCCATAGCCAGTACCTCTTCTTCCAATTCATCCATTAAAGGTGAAATTGGAAACATGCTAGAAGACTTCAAGAGTGAGATGTTGTAGACTCTTGCCATGCAAATGGATACCTTACATATCAAAAGAAAACAAGACGAAGCAGAGAGAGCTTTGGCCATTTTTTCCCTAGATACACCAGGAGACATCCTAAGAATGAATGCCCATTGAACTCTATAGAGGTTTGTTCAATCTGTGAAGAACATCATTCTACAGACAAGTGGCCTTCCTTGCCCAGACTTAAAGCTGTATACCAAGGGGCCGAAGGAGTCACTGAACAGATCTATTACATAAACCAAAGGAGGCTGCATGGACCTAGACCATACCAGTAGGGGATGCACGGGACATCTCAGGCATACTACAACCCCAACCAAGTCAACTCCATACCTTCTTGGGGCCCCCCTACTCATCCTTCCTAGTCCACGCCTCCTCCTTGGTCCTTCACATCTCAATATCATGCCCAACTAGCCAACCATTCATTTCAATCCTATGCTCAGCCTCAACCTCAGTGGAATTCATCTCATCAGGGGTGGAGGCCCCAATACAACTCTCTTCCCGCTCTTCTTCCTCCACCACCTACCCAACCACAATTGTTACCTTCTGCTCCACCAAGGCAACCCCAAATGCCTGCCCAGCCAAATCCGAACCTGAACAAAAAACAGGCTCAGCAAGTGTAAAGTGGGGAACCATCATGCCCAACTTATGTTGTGGAGATTCAAGAAATTAACTTGTGATCCGGGAAAGTTCTCCTAGATAGCCATCCTCCACCCAAGGAAGTTGAGGAAGATAAAGAGGAAAGCGAACCTAAAGAAAATCCACCCTTTCCTGAGAGGCTATCCATGACAATCCAGCCTACCCCAGAAGAGATTGAACTCCTGGGAGAATTGAAAAATTTATGTGTGAAGATACCACTTCTCCAAGCCATAAAAGATGTGCCTCTCTACAATAGGTTGATCAAAGAGAAGTGCTTTAGGCATCCAGGAAGGCACAAGAGAGATGCCCCAACCATCAATGTCATAGGACAACTGTCTGACCTGATGCTGGGGTAGATAATCTGTTCAAAATACCTGGACCCTAGAAGCCCAGTAGTTGATGTCCACATCAATGGCACAATGGTCCAACATACCTTGATTGATCTGGGAGTTACCATTAATGTGATGACAAAGGACACAATGCTCAAACTTAACCTCTGAGGCTCCTTGAGCAAGACCACGACAGTGCTGCAGCTAGCAGACCGCTCCATAGTGATCCCTAAGGGGATTGTGGAAGATGTAATGGTCTCCATTGATTTTTGGGAGTACCCTGCTGATTTCTTAGTTCTCCAGCCAAAGGCAAAGCTCACTAGGTATCCTCTCATTCTAGGAAGACCCTGATTGGCTACAACTGATGCCTACATCAACTGTCGAGCTGGGAACATGACCATAAAGAATGGGCACATGTCCAAGCAGTTAATTTTATATCCTCCTGCCCAACCCTCGCTAGAACATGATCTGCCTCTCTGGTTGGAGGAGGAGGATGAGGATGAAGTTTATTCTACACCACTTTGTACATTATAAATCGCCATGGGGTGAAACCGCAAGATGAGGATGATATGATTGAAAATTTGATTCAGAATCCACCTCCCAGTGTATCACCATTAGAAGACATAGTAAGAGAAACCCAAAACAACCCCTCAACTAATCTCTATGTGGCTGACCCCACTTCTCTCCGTGTTGAAAATATAGAGTTTGTCCCAAAAAGAACATTGAAAATCAATCCATCCCTATCTACTTCCCAGGAGAAGGAGTTATGCAGCATACTGAGAAAACATCTAGATGCCTTCACCTGGAGTTATAAGAAGATGAAGGGAGTGCACCCTTCAGTATCTACTCATCATATATACATCAAGGAAGATTGCAAGCCAGTCAGGCAGCCTCAAAGGAGGATGGACCCAACACTTAAAGATATTGTTAAGGAAGAACTATAGAAATTGCTTGATGAAGGATTCATCTATCCCATCTCTGACAGTGAATGGGTATCTCCTTTGGTGCTAGTGACAAAGAAAAATGGTAAGTGGAGAATCTTTTTTGACTATCGGGAATTGAAAAAGCCACTAAAAAGGACCATTTTCCTTTACCTTTCATAGATCAAGTGTTAGACGGTCTAGCAGGGAAAAAAAATTTCTCCTTCCTAGATGGGTTTAGCGGGTACAACCAAATTCAAATCAGCCCAGAAGACCAAGATAAGACCACTTTCACTTGTCCTTAGGGTACCTTCGCATATCGGGTCCTTCCTTTTGTTTTCTGCAATGCTCAAGCCACTTTCCAAAGAGCGTTATTAAGTATATTTTTTGAACTGGTTCATGATGTAGTAGAAATATACATGGATGATTTTACTCCTTATGGCTCTCACTTTTAGGAAGCTTTATCTAACCTAGGAAAAGTTCTAGATAAGTGTATTGAGATGAACCTATCCCTCAGTCCAGAAAAATGTGAATTTTGTATGACTGAAGGGACTGTGCTAGGTCATGCAATATCTCAACAAGGACTAGAGGTGGACCCTAACAAAATTGCCATCATCCAAAGGGTCCCACCTCCTCAAAAGGTGAAAGATGTTAGAAAATTCCTAGGCTTAGCTGGATATTACAAGAGATTCATTAAAGACTTTAGCAAGTTAGCCTCTCCTTTGTTTGGCCTCCTAGGCAAAGATGTTGATTTCATATGGTCAGAAAACCGTCAAGAAGCCCTAGATACCTTGAAGAGCAAGCTAGTGACTGCCCCAATTCTCAAAGGCCCAAACTGGGCCCTACCCTTTCACATTCACACAGATGCCACAAAAAAGCAATAGGAGCAGCCTTACAACAAATTGATGAAAAGTTACCTTATGCCATATACTTTATAAGCAAAAACTTGACAAAGGCAGAGTTAAAATATACAGTGACCGAGAAGGAACTCCTAGCTGTCGTGCATTCCTTAAACAAATTCATATATTATATCACAGGCTATCAAACATTTGTGTAAACTAATCATGCTGCAATTAGATATTTAATGAACAAACTAGATGTAAATGCTCACATTATTAGATGGTTTATTTTACTACAGTAGTTTGATCTTACCATTATTGATAAGCCTAGTAAAGAGAATGTTGTTGCTGACTTTTTGTCTAGAATAAATTTGCCTGCAGGTGAATAAGGAATAGTGGATGACCAAATGCCAGATGAACACCTATTTGCTATATCAGTACTCTCCCCATGGTTTGTTGATATAGCAAACTAGTTGGTTTCAACACAGTTTCCACCACACCTATCCGTAAAAGAGAAGAGCAAGATAGTAAGGAAAAGTGCCCCTTTCACCTGGATTAGAGGAAACCTCTTCAAACTTGGCCCAGATCAGATCTAGAGAAGATGTGTCAGGGAGGAGGAAGTCTTTGACATTCTCCTGACTTGTCATGACAGGCCTTGTGGAGGTCATTTTGCAGCAAAAAGAACCGCCTTCAAGATATTGTAAGCAGGCTACTACTAGCCCACTCTTCATCAGGATGTGAGGAGATACACAAGCCAGTGTGATCAGTGTCAGAGGACGGGGAAACCCACTCCAAAGGATGAAATTCTCATGCAACCTCAAGTGACCTTTGAACCATTTGAGAAGTGGGGCATGGAATTTATGGGGCCTATCAACCCCCCTTCAAAGAAGAAACAGTACATCATTGTGCGCATCGACTACCTGACAAAATGGGCAGAGACAAAGGCAATCAAAGCAGCGATAGAGGAAAAAGTAGCTGAGTTTTTGAGGGAAAACATATTCTACAACTTCGGGTATCCGAGAGAGTTAGTCACAGACCAAGGCAGTCATTTCACTTCAAACCTGATTGAATACCTGCTCACATATCATAAGATCAAGCACAGGACTTCCACCCCTTACCATCCACAAGCCAATGGGCAAGTGGAGGTCACTAACAGAGCATTGGAAGGGATCCTAACCAAGGTAGTGAGCAGCAGCAGAAAAGACTAGGCAGAAAGATTAGTTGAGGCCACTTGGGCCTACAACACAACATGGAAGACCACCATCAGGTTCACACCTTATGAACTGGTCTATGGGAAGAATGTTTTGTTGTCAATAGAGTTTGAATTCAATACCCTAAGGATGGCATCTCAGCTGGACCTAGATCTCAACCATGCACAGAAGGAGATATTATTTCAGCTCAATGGATTGGATGAATACAGATTGCAAGCCCTTCTCCATACAAAGGTAGTTTAGCTTCAGAGAAAGATATGGCATGACAGAAATATCAGGGAGAAGCAATTCCAAGAGGGAGATTGGGCACTACTCTATGATTCAAGATATAAGGATTTCAAAGGCAAGTTGAGGACAAGATGGTTGGGACCCTACACTGTGGAGAAATGCAATGACAATGGTTTAGTTATGATCAAAACCATTGATGATGAAGCCATCACCATGTTTTTCAATGGACATCAGTTAAAATTCTACAAGAAACCCCTCTCCAAGCGAGAGTTTATTGAAGATTTCAATAAAACAGTGATGGTAGTGGAGCATGTCTTAGCTTCCACTTCACCCACTCACTGAAGAAAAAAAGAGAAAAAATAAGGACTCAAGTGAAAACCTTCATGACGCGCTTGAGTCCCATCATTGGGTTGAAAAACTCTTCTGAGGCAGCCCAATGATGTCAAAAAAAAGTGGGGAAAAGAATAAGATCCCTAGGTGAAAACCTCCCTTGGAGGCACCCAGGGCAGGCAATTAAGGTGAAAACCTCTTTGAAGCACCCCAGTTGTTTTCAAAAAAAAAAGAGAGAGAGAAAAAATGAATTTTTATTGCATTGCAGGTTTGCAATAGGACTATAGGGAGCAGAATAAGGTGTCAAGGGGACCCTGACATTCATACCAGAATCCATCTCATCTTCTCCACACCTTCCTCCATCATTTTTGGCATCTCTTTCACCCCACTGTACCTCTTCTTCCAAAACTGTGTTTTCTATAGGAGGCTCAGTTTTTTCTATAGGAGGCTCTTGTAAGAATTACAGAGAGCCAAAAGTGTCTACAGGAGGCATTTTGAGGGACAAGAAAAGCTTCATGAGGAACCTATAATCCCTCTTACCATCTTCAAACCACCTTGCCATCATTTCCAAGCCTACATCACACTCCAAACATCATTACTATTTTATTTTTTCCCTTTCCAAGAAAAAACACAGAAAAATAACTTTTTAGTCTTGAAAAAAAAAAAACAAAAATAAGAGGAGGAAAACGCACCATTAACTTTACCTGAAACTTACCTACTATCCCTCCATCATTCATCTCTACCTTTGGCATCATTCTCGAGATCCAAGCACAGGGAAATAGCTGAAGTTTCAAGGGGAGAAGCAGCTACAGGAGCTCCTATAGGAATTCTTGTAGCAGCTGATCCCATAGAAGTCCAACACCAGCAGCAAGGGACAGCACATCTGAAGGTTGAAAAGGCACATGCAGCTCAGCTCCAGGAAAAGAAGAACCTACAAAAACACACAACAACACGTCAGCAAGTAGAGACAGCATGCATGAGGGAAAATGAAGGCATGCAACAGAGAAAGCCACAACACCTCACAGTCGATGGCAACAAATACACTTGGATTACACGTAAGTAGCTAAGTCACTCCTCTATCTGCATTTGTGTAATTAGGAATCATACGAAGGCAACGAGATGGTTGAAAACGAAAGAGGGAAAGGTGGTCAGTTAACTTGGCCACCTCCATTTAGTTTACTCCACTTAACCGAGATATCACCCACACATGCACACAGTCAACTCAAGAAAAATATGCGAAGGACAGGTAGTGGGAGGAAGAGTTAACTCTGATGCAGTAATGAGGGGATGATTACAAGGGGGGTCATGATGACCAAGCCGGTGGGGACCAACGGTCCTAATCTGGGCAACGTACACCTTGCTAACTCAACACTCATAACCGAACATAGCCATAAAAGGTAATGAGCACTCCTCCCCGCGCATTCTCACCACCTTTTCTTCAGTTTCTCCTTGTAACTCAGCCACACAACAACCTTCTTATGCCCCCACAACCTCGTATCCACCATCCTCCATCGATTTCCTCCATATTTTTGCTCTCGACATCTTCTACAAAAGCCCTATAGATTTTCTACAGGAGTACCTACAAGAAATCTACAGGAGGGGCAGTGAGTCATTTTGAATGAAGGAAACGTGATTTTTGGCACAAATTTTAGTCTTGAGAGGTAGGGTTCATGAATGCCCTCTATTGAATATCAAAATGTGAAAGAGTTGGTCTAAAATTGAAGATAAAATGAGTCTTTAAGAGGTAGAAATACATAAAATAAAATAAATAACAATAACAATAAAATAATAAAAATAAAATAAAAATAAATAATAAAAATAAAGTAAAATTGTTATAAAAAAAAAAACACAGTCCCCTCTGTTTTTCTATTTCACTCAAAATTCTTTGTCTCTGCCTCCATATCTGGTTTTTCAAAAGAAGTACATGCATTATGACAGGGGCTTTATGAGAAAAGAGCCCACTACCTCCACTAGACTCCATGCACATCCTCAAGTGGTGGAAATATTTACAAGGGAAAACTGGATGAATTTCTTTGAGAAGTTTAGAGGGTTTGATGATGAAAATGCCCATGCATTTGCTCTCTCTTCGGTCCCTCACATAAGAACTCATGATACTGTAACCATTAGAGGCATCTCCATTGAAATAACCCATGAATTCATCAGTAGGGTCACTATCCTTCCTCTTGGGCTGCCTTGGAGTAAAGATGAGAAAATAATTGGTGAGGCTGCCAAGAGGAAATTTTTCCAAGATAATGAAACCCCTGTTGAAGACAAAAATGGAATTAGGAGGGCTAGTGTACCATATCCCTGGGATGAGGTTAGCTACCAAGTGATCAAATACATTTCTTGTGAGGGGAGGCATAGCATTGTTTATGGATATCATTTTAGAATCCTCCAAGGATTGAGATATGGCATGGATACCCTAGCACATCAAAATCTCAGTATCCCTTACTTTCTCCTTCAGTCCCTCATTGACTCCAACACCAAGTTACAAGAAGTAAATTCACAGCAGTTAGCTCACCATGGCCTAATCAAGATCCTAGTAGAAGAAGCCCTCCATACCCTTACAATCCCTATAGCATGGGAAGTTTTCAAATATGACAGTCAAGGATGACATCAAGGCATTAACCTATGATGTCAGTCCTACTATCAGTGAGGAGGGAGAATAGCGAGGAGAAGATGAAGCCAGTGGTGACATAACAAAGCAAGAGAGGAAGGAGGAAAGAAAAGAAATAGAGGAGGGGAGAGTTAAAGAGACAAAGAAGGAGGAGGAAAAGGAGACAGAAGAGGGAGAAAAGGAGGCAGAGAGGGCAGAGCAAAGAGAAGAGTCCCCTGAAACTTTGGAAAGAGAAGCAGTAGCTGCCCTCACTACTCTCAGTACACCAGTCATGCAGAAGAAAAAGAGGAAAAGAAACACCTCCATGTATTTCAGGGCAAGGAAGAGTACTAGAATTAAAACAAGCAAACCTCAGCCCTCATCAAAGACTCCCATTAACATTGAAGATTCACCATCTACCAAGGCGAAAGAATATCCTTCCAAGGCACCCATAACCTATGAAATGAGGACTACAAGATCTTCTACATGGAAGGGAAAGGAAATTCTACGGGACCCCAAACCAGACCTATAGGAAGCTAAAACATTCCTACAGGAGACATTGTCCAAACTACAGGAGACACAAAAACTTGAGGAAAAGATAAGAGGAAAACCAGAGTTGAAAGAGGAAGCACAATAGCTACAAGAACCTAACCCCCAGCATAATCTTGACTCTTATTACAGACTACATTAGGGAGGCAAGATAATCCCACAGAAATTTGCAATTCCACTATTTTTCAAATTAGAAAAAGAGAGAGTGAGAACACATAGGTGGATGCAGATACCCAAGTCCAAAAGAGTTGAGGATATTGACCACATGGAAGACAAACTTAAGGAAATGGGAAAGTAATTGAGTGTTATCAGAGACAGAGAAGCCATTACAAGAAGCCACCTTGAGAATGAGAATGAATTACTAAGGAGGCAGTTGCAGGAGAAGAGACTCATTTGGCATACATGGCCAACTTATCCATAGAAGCATTACAACGTAAAACACCAGCCAAATCTTATGGCCTCTATCTAAAAGATCAATGGCTTCAATTCCAAATAAAATCTTTGGCACAAAGAGGAATAATGCCTTTCCAAGACTACAGGCAGCCCATGGATTTGTGTGACCAAAGAACCTCTGAGGACAAAGCAAAGATGGCAGAGTTCTATCTACACAACATGGACCTCATAAACCTGAATGTGTGGGACCCCAATGCCAAGCTAGGGGATCTACAATTAATGGCCATGGCGTCATGGACGAACCATGAAGAATTGAGGGCAGTAGAAATGAAAAGATTGTTAATAAAAGAGCAGAATGAACCATTGATGATAAGAGCTGAGCTAGTAGATCCTATGGCATTCATCAGCACACACAACCTGCTTGCCAATGACCCTCATATTGCCTCTAAATATCTAGCCAATCAGGAACAAACCATTGCACACTTTGAAGATATGCTTAGGCTACTTGGGGATGATTGTGTGCATGCTTGCATAAGAAGATGGAACACCCTACCCCACAGCTTGCAGATCAGAGAATACCATTCCCCCATGAGGTTGAAGGAGGCATTGAAAAGACTTCCAATGTACAAGCGCTCCATGCAAAGGCTGAAGGTCAACTGGATTGGCCTCAAAATGAGTCCTCCACTCATATTAAGCATGCTAGAAGGGAAAAGAGAAGAAAAAGAGAAGGATCAGTGGAAAGACATAGACAGAAAGGCAAGATTTTATGGAGAACATGAGCAGACCACATCAGAAGCCTGGAATGCTAGGGAGGCCACCAGGGCCATGAAAGACCAAGAGATTGACTAGGTTGCTCAGAGGATGAGAAAAACCTTCAATAGGGGGTGATGATGAGCCTCATAAATGGGTAATTATATGGGCTCATTTTACCTCCTAACCTAGTCAAATCAACCATTCTCTTAGCTTATTGTATAATTTTCTAATTATATTTATGCTTATAGGGTGAGTTGAGTTAGTTATTATGCCATGTGGTCTAACATGTATTTAATGCAAATTATTGATGGATTTCGAGGTCAAAGTCAAGGACCTAGTGGTCAAACTGTAGAAATAACTTGAAGTAGACATAGGAGAGGACTTATAAGAGGGAATCACCCTCATTTATTGCTCCTCACTTCGAATTCCCCTTCATTCAGCTTGGAGTACAAGCAGTCGAATCGTGCACTAGAAGGCAGCTGAGCAAGTGGAAGATGATTGATAGTTATCTCGAGTTTTGGGAGCCAAGACTCCCCGATTTTAAGGAAGTTGTTGGTAGCTTCAAATTTATAAGTAGAGAGTCCTAGGGCCTCACTAGGGTCGACCTTTTTTTTCTTGTGTAAACTCTGCTCAAATTTTGAGCTTACTATTTTATGACAGTTTTATGTAATCTTGTTATTTTTTTATAATGAAGATGGAATCCTCTTTGAGCTATCACTGAGTTAACTCAGAGGGCTTAATCTCCTGGGTTAGGGTCCAATCCAAATATCCAAGCTTCTCTTTACTTGTATTTGTATGCTTTACTTCAGTTTGTAGATTAGTTTGTTGTTAGATGTATTTCTCTTATGGTTAAGAATAGGTTGCTTTTGATGTTTTAGTAGTTTGCTTCCATTTGTGCTTTATGTATCAGGTTAAGCAATGGTCATAGAAGATTCAAAACGCTAGCAACAATGCCTTAGCCTCTCTTCCTCCCTCTGGGACCATGATTTGAGGCAAATACTCTCTTGCTGCCCCAAAAACACAGATTTTCCTCATTCCTAGGACTTCTAGTGTTTGCAGCTCTCTAGTAGGTTGATAGTCCAGTTTTTCTTTGCTTTATATCTTCTTTATCATGTTCACTTCTTGATTTGCAATATTCCTTTTGAATGCTTTCCTTTCTTACATCTTTTCCCAGCATTTCCTTATATACATCATAGTTTAGGCCATTTTAATGCAAAAATCTGCTTTTCCTAGGATGCACTCATTTCATTGGTTGCTTGATTTTCTTGGTTTATTGTCAGTTTCTATGTAGCAGATATCTTCAAGAAGTAGGAAAGCTTGCCAAAAATCATGCCCTCCTTCTGATCCATGCCCTATAGGTCTCCCAAACCTCACCTCAATTCTGCCCTAGTTTCCTTCATTTTTCATAGAACTTCTTCCTCTCTCCTTGAGCAAACCCAATAATCTTTCTCTCTCCTGGTGATTCATGGTAGACCTTAGGCACCCTAACACCTCATTCCAACCATCATCCACCTTTTCCACCCACTCTCACACCCTCAAACAGCGAAAATTGCTCTCGGCCTCCTCCTGTAGGCCTCCTATAGTTTCCCTGTTTTCCTCCTGTAGTTTTCCTGTGTCCTCCTGTAGTTTTTACTGTAGGATTTATTTTGAAGGCCGAGTGTGGGAAAAGCCTCCAGAAGGCCACCTAAGACCTCCTAGGACCCATCCACACCATCCTACAACCTCCTAAGCTCCAAAACTGCCCTCTAACGCCACCAGTTTGCTGCCACACTCACACACAATAAATTAGATGCATGTTAAATTCATATAAAAACACATAAAAATCCAAAAATATGTTTTTTGCTTATTTATTTCCAGAAATAGCATGATTAGATGTTGTTTACTTCCTTGAGAAGGTAATGGCATTTCTTTCATGGTTTTCATAGTGTTTTTGGCAAAAGTAGAATTAGCTTGTTAGTTAGGGTTTACTAGGTTTTGCTTTACACTCTAGTCTTTCTCCTTTCTGCAGTTAGAATAACATCTGTAAATTAATTTTTCTTTCCTTTCATCACACATAGAACTTCTTCTAAAATCTATAGAAGTTTACTTGAGCTCCTAGTAAGCATTGAGAACTAGTACTTGTGCATATAGCATCGACACTTCCAAGTTTGTTATGAACTACCGGGTTGATAAAAGTAAAGTTGGTAGCCCAGGAGTTGCAGCATTCTTGCTGCAATACTGGCACTCACCAGAGATGTCCCTTCCAACAGATCAAAAATCCCCGCAATAAAACCTATCTCTCTTTTCATTTACAAATTATTACATGTCAACATGGAAAAGATGAGTTGAATTTAGAAATTCTTATCTAACTATTGTTAAAGAATATAATTGTGGAATAGACAACCTTTTAAGCTACGACAATCTTAAGAAGCAAACTAACAACTGCAAATATTTCCAAGGAATCATAAACAGTTATTTAGCTAAGAATTAAACTTAACCTAGGCAATGAATAAAGGACAAACTCTATCTTTTGGCTATGAGAGTGGGGTCCCCTAATCATGATCCCATAAGGGAGATGGGATAGGGATCAATGTCACAAGATTTTCTAGTATATTTTCCTTCACTAGAATGTAACACTAATCTACTCTTTAAGATAATGAAAGCATGGATAAGAAATACCTCAATCAACTTTCTAAGCTAAACAGAAACATAAGTAAATTTTAACAATAAATAAACACTCTAAGCTAATAATACAGATGCAAAGGAGAGGGACTTCTGCTACTAGGTTTGGGACCTAACCCAAGAGCTTGAATCTTCTGAGTCAACTCAGTGTTGGATCAAAACAGAATTTCTCATTATCATAAAATGTCAAATACATCATAACAATAGAAGTCAAATGTGCTTCATCTTAATGTCCTCTTGGCTACAATAAAACTTTGAATCCTAATGGGCCTCTTAGCTTTCTTATTTATACAAAACTAGATCTACCAACAACTCCCCAAAAAATAGGGATACTTGGCTCCCTAACTTGAGAATAAACTTTCCTTGACTAGCACTAGCTTGGTTTGTCAATGAATTCGGCTTGCTTGGCTGCTAGTGACACCGAGTTGGTGAGATAGAGTGGGAGAATCTTAGAATGATCTGAGGAGTTAAGGAGGGAGACCACTTCCTATAATCTCTCTTACTTGTCTACTTCTAGTTTGTGCAATCAAGTCAACTCAAAACTTATCCAATTTCCTACATTTAACACACATTAGGTCATAGGACAATATAACTCACTTTTACTCTTCTCACTAAGAAAAATATAATAAAATCTGTAAATAAATGTGAGTAAAGCTAATTTAATAAGATGGAGAGTGGAATTGTGACCCATATAGTTTACCTATTGATGAGCCTCATCAACCTCATCATAATGAAGTTGCAAAAAGGATGAATAGGGAATGGATGGAGAAATTAAGGATCATGCGCAATGGTGTTTGATTAGGTCAAGAAATATAAGTAGAGGCAGTGGATATTGCATGTTACCTACCCTCATCAGAATTGGATAAAAATAATCCACACAAGTTATGGATTGGTAAGAAACCATCTCTTAAACATACCTGTGTGTTTTGTTGTAATACTTATGTATATGTTCCGAACGAAAATAGGAGTAATCTTGATAATAAAGTTTCAAATTGTATCTTATAAAGATGGTTTTAAAGGCTGTAATATTTGGAAATTAGAAACTATGAAGGTTTTCTATAGTTGAGATGTGGTAATTAGAGAAACCAAAGATGTTGTAAAACAAGAAGTCCTACCAAGGGAGAAAGAACTAGAAAAGATAGAGTTTGAATTGAAGGATGATGAATAAGACTCTAAAAAGAACATGAATCAAAAGAACCACATACTTCAGTATTGAGGAGATCAGTTCGAGAAAGAACGCAACAAAAAAGGTATGCTCCACTTTATTTTAATTATAATTTTTCTTTGTTTATTACTGATGATGATCCTATAACTTTTTGGAAGGTAATGGATTTAGAGGATGGTAAACTCTATAAAAAGTTCATGGTTGAAGAAATGGTAGCTTAGACAAGAATTAGGTTTGGGATCTAGTAGAGTTATTAATTGGAAGAAATCCCATTGACAATTAATGGGTGTTCAAAAGGAAGTTAAATGCATAATGAAAGTTGGAGAAATATAAAGCTCAATTAGTAGCAAAAGGTTTTTCCAAGGTAGAGGGAATTGACTTTGGTGGTATTTTTCCTCCTTTTATTAAGCTAACTTCTATTAGATTTATTTCATCTATCGCTGTTGATTTTGATTTTGAAGTATAATATATGAACATGAAGATAAGTTTCCTACATGAGGATTTGGAAGAATAAATCTACATGAAGCAACCAAAAGGCTTTGTAGTGAAGGGAAAGAAAAAAATGGTATACATGCCGAAATTTCATGTATGGGTTAAAACAATCACCAAGGATGTGGTATTGAAAATTTGATACTTATATATTGGGAATTAGCTTCATAAGGAAAAAAGTAGATCATTTTGTGTATTTCAAACTAGTCATTGATCATATTATTTATGTGATTTTGTATGTGGATTATATGTTACTAATTGAAAATGACAAGGAAATCATCTGAGATGTGCGAACCTAGTTGCTCTTAAATTTGGCAAGAAGGATCTTGGTGATTCAAATTTCATTTTGGACATGGAAATTACAAGAGATCGGACAAACAAAACTCTAGCTAAATCAGAGGAAGTATGTCGAGGCAATATTATTGAGAATTTATATGCAGGAATGTAAAGCAATAAAGATCCTTGTTCACGTAGGTATAAAGTTATCTATAGACTAGCATCCCAAGACATAGGGAGAGGAAGAGGAAATGTCATGTGTTCTTTATGCCAATGTGGTAGGTAGTTTCATGTATGTGTTGGAAATATTGAGAGGTGGGGTGAATCAATATTTCACTTTTATTTACAATTTAGTATTAAAATAATTAACCAATAACATCACATCAAAGGAACACAAGATATATAAATGAACAATTTATTTATATTAGAGGGAAGTTACAACTTTCAATTTACCAGCTACAACTACAAGGGATACAAATCCAAGATTTACCAACTCCCATTGGAAGGAGGCAACAACCTTTTGAAGGAGAAGACAACCTTCTAAAGGAAGCTACAACTTCCTTCCCTAGCCCCACCTTACCACCCTATAGAATAAAATATAAAACAAAAACTTCTTGGGCTCTCGTTCAAGGGACACTGACCCAATTACAACAACATTCAAAAAACTTTAGTTTTTCCCCCTTGTCTTATCCAATATCATATATGTAGACAACTCCACAATAAAATGCATACCTTAGATCATCAAGACAAATGCCCTTACTCTGCCTTCGATTTTCCTTACAATTTCTTCCAGGTTTTCTCCAAAACTTTGCTCCACAACTTCATCAAAGGGTTGCTTCAAGACTTCTGCATTAAGACTTTCTACAAGTATCAAGACATACGCTAATATTTGCTTCAAACTTTTATAGGATTCATATTAAGGTATACTACAAGACGACTTCAAGATTTGCTTCAAAGTGATGCCTTTGATTTGCTCTAAGTAGTAACTTGATTTGCCACAAAATCTTCTAATGCAAGAACATCTAGACTTAGCCAGCAATGTGAAAGTTTGTTCACATGTTGTGGCTAAACAAGTTGAATTTCACTCACCTAAGTGGTCAAAAGTCAGTTTTTTCCAAGAGGGTTGGATTTCTCAAGAAATTAGTTGTATTTCATTATTGTAATAAGTAGAAATTGTCTTATTTTAGATGCAAAGATAAGTTGTTAGCATAGGTGTGTGATATAGCTGGAAAATAATGATTTGACTGTTAGATTGTTTAAGAATAGGGATTGAGTTGTTAGACAGGATGGGATTGATAAAAAGAAGAAAAATGTAATGTAGATGGATGGGCAGAGAGAGAGGATTGAGTGGAGCGAGAGTCAAGTTAGAGCGTGGATTTCCATCTTGAAATAGAGGTCTTTAATCGTTGTAATATTGCCAAAGGCAAGACTCTATAGCCATTGCTATGATAAATAATTAATGTCGTGTGTATGATTATATATTGATGTTGCGTGTGATTATACATCAGATATGTGGAATTTCTCATTTACCTTTGTTTATTTGTATTCGGGACAGAATCAAGTATTTCTCTGTTTTCATGCTTCATGATATAAAATACAGAGTTAATAGGAATCGCAGGGATTTATATTATTAACAGTGTTAATGCCGCTTAAATTCCAGCCATTGATCTAAGTTCCAACCAACAGTGCGAAACCCCGCCAACCATTGGATTACCCATATCGCATTGCAAACGATCAGTGGTGTGTGATCGGGCTATAGAACTTAAGAAACTGCGAAGTGCGATCGTTAGTTGTCACATCGCAAGGAAGCTTGTGTGTTATCAGACCTCGGCCGTGGATAGTGTGATATCCGATCACGAGACATCACATCGCAACATTTCATTTGAAAGGAAGTGGTCTTGGAGAATTGGAAACCTGTGATATGTGATGGAGGTGGGACCATTGATTATATCACATCGCAACACTATGTTTGTATGTATGGAGACCTAAATACTTACCCATAGTGATTTGTGATTATGCGATTTAATCTGGACCGTTGGATCATTTAAGTTGAGATCTACGGAGAATCATGAGTGGTTCTATTAAAAAGGGGAAATACCAGTGTTCGGGCTTTTTCAAAGGAAATCCAATCAGAGCAGGAAAAGGTTGGACTGTAAAAGGAATTGAAACACGGGGCCGATTGTTGAGATTTCTTTGAAACAATTGATTCCTATGTCATTAGTGGTATCAGAGCACAAAGAGATTAAAGTTGATTACAGTAAACATGCCGCCAAGGAAAGGAGTTGGCATTGGTCAAGGAAGACCGGAAGAAAATGTAATTCTGCTGGAGGAGATCTGAAGCCTGCGTATGACGATGGAAACAATTGAGACTACTCAGAGAAGAACACCTAATGAAAAGGTGACAGTGCTAAAGAAGAATCTTCTGAGGAAGAAGAAGAGGAGGAAAATGAAACTATCAAAGTTGTTAATATGCTAGCGAAAGTAGGAGGAAAACTAAAGGTGGAAATTCCTATGTATGAAGGGAGTTTCAATGCAGAAGAGCTAATGGAATGGATTAGGTCATTAGACAAATATTTTAACTATGAAGAGGAAGCTGACAACAAGAAGAAGGTGAAATTTGTAGTTACCAGATTGAAGTGTCATGCAGCTATTTGGTGGGATGAGCTACAGACATCCAGAATGAGGAAAGGAAAGTATAAGATCAAGCAATGGGACAAAATGATAAGTAAGATAAAATCCAAATTTATGCCTAAAGATTATTAGTTGAATCTTTTTAAACAATTGCAAAATTTAATGCAAAAAAGGAATGTCTGTTAAATAATACATAGAAGAATTTTATAGGTTAAGTATTAGAGCAGAACATGCAGAAGATGACATGGAGACCCAGATATATCAATGGCTTACGATATGATATACAAGACAAGATCAGCTTGTTAAGTCTAAAGACTATTGAGGATGCCTATCAAGCAAGTTTGAAGGTAGAGGAGAAGATGTTGAGAAAACAAAATCATAGGAATAGAGGAAGAAGCGCATTAAGAGGTAGAGGAACTACCAGACCAAGGGGACAACAACATCAGCATGAAGCAGACAGTTCAATAGCAGAAC
The DNA here is from genome assembly GCA_000404065.3 of Pinus taeda. NCBI lineage: Eukaryota > Viridiplantae > Streptophyta > Pinopsida > Pinales > Pinaceae > Pinus > Pinus taeda. The sequence continues at coordinate 90,105 of APFE030793907.1, read as the reverse complement.
ACCGCAGAGAGGGGATTTTAATAGAGGAAGATTTGCACCCAGAGGAAGAGGCCAAGGAAGAGATGTTTGATGCTACACATGTGGAGAATGGGGACATGTGTCATGGGACTGTCCTCATAATAAACCAACAATTCAGAGGAATGTGAATGTGGCTGAGGCGAAGCCAGAAACACCTCGACTTATGGAGAAGGAAGAACCCCCTGAAGTAGGAGAATCCCTGATGTTGAGAAGGACATTGTTTAAGATAGAAAAAGAGATTGAAGAACCAACGCATAGGAAGAATTTATTTATAACTACCTGTAAATCAAAAGGTAAGTGTTGTAAAGTATTAATTGACAGTGGAAGCACTGGAAACCTTGTTTCTACAGAGATGGTTGACAAGCTCGGATTAGCAAAGACAGTGCACCCTACTCCTTAAAAAGTGTCATGGTTGCAGAAATGGCATCAGATCATTGTGATAGAATAATGCAGGGTTGAAATATAGATTGGTACATATAAGGATGTAATATTTTTTGATATCATGCCAATGGATGTATGCCATGTATTGTTGGGAAGACCGTGGCAGTTTGATCAAAAATTTATTCATGATGGGAGGAGAAACACTTATACTCTAGAGAAGGATGGAAATAAACAAACATTGCCACCATTGAAGGATGACAATGACAAAAGAGCACCTGGAAGTAGTGTTATGCTGATGAGCCAAAAGGAGTTGTTGCAAGAGATTGGAAAAGGTGAAGAAATGCATTTTGTTGTCATAGGGAGATCGAAGGTAATTTTAACTTCTGCGAACTTAGATGATTTACCTGAAGAAATCAAAACTCTGTTAAATGATTTCGTTGATACTATTGGGGATGAGTTGCCAAATGCATTACCACCGATCACAAGTATTAGTCATCATATTGATCTAATACCAGGAGCGAGTTTGCCAAATAAAGCAGCGTATAGATTAACTCCTCAAGGGAATGCAGAAGTTGGAAGACAAGTGCAAGAACTGATGGATAAGGGACTAATCAGAGAGAGTCTTATTCCATGTGTTGTACCAAAAGTACTCAGTCCAAAGAAAGGAGGTGAATGGCATATGTGCACATAGTCCAGAGCCATAAACAAGATCACAATCAGGTATAGATTTCCTTTGCCACACATGGATTGTTTGAGTGGATCAAAGTATTTTACTAAAATAGATCTGAAGGGTGGATACCATCAAATAAGAATTAGAGAAGGAGATGAACGGAAGACTGCATTTAAAACAAACAGTGGGTTGTATGAGTGGGTAGTGATGCCTTTTGGACTCACTAATGCACCTAGCACGTTCATGAGATTGATGAACAAAGTCTTGAAGGAATATGCATGCAAGTTTGTTATTGTTTATCTTGGTGATATTCTAGTTTTTAGTAAAAGTAAGGAAGAACATCTAGAGCATCTTAAATTGGTCTTAAGAACTTTGCAGAAGGAGAAACTACTGATAAATCTGAAGAAATGTAGTTTCATGAAAGAAGAATTAATTTACTTGGGATTTGTAGTTTCTAAAGAGGGATTGAAAATGGATCCAGAGAAAGTCCAAGCAATTTGAAACTAGTCTATTCCCAGAAATATATTTGAGGTAAGAAGTTTTCATGGTCTTACAAGTTTTTACATAAAGTTTATCAGAGGTTTTAGTTAGATTTGTGCACCAATTCTTGAAACAATCAAGGAGACTAATCAGTCGTTCAAGTGGACAGAATTAGCAAACAGGAATTTTAAATTGTTGAAGAGGAAAATCACAGAGGAACCAATTTTAGCCTTGCTAGATTTTGGAAAGGTATTTCAAGTTGAAACAGATGCTAGTGGAGTTGCAGTTGGCATAGTTATGAGTTAGGAACAAAGACCAATAGCTTACTTCAGTGAGAAATTGAATGAATCAAAGAAGAAGTGTTCATCTTACGATAAAGAGTTTTACGCTATTGTATAAGCCTTGAAAAAATGGAGACATTATTCGCTGCCAAAGGAATTCATATTGTATTCGGATAATCATGCATTGCAGTTCATAAATAACCAACCGAAATTGACCTAGAAACATGCCAAGTGGGTGGAATTTTTGCAAAGCTTTACTTTTGTGATAAAGCACACAAGTGGTAAGTTGAATAAAGTTGTTGATGCGTTGAGTAGGGTAAGTTTTATTGTGAAAGAATTCAAAGTTGGTATTGTAGGATTTTAAGAAATGATTGAAATGTACAAAGATGATGCAAATTTCAAAGATATCTATACAACAATTCAAAATCCAATAGTGCATAACAGAAGTCAATGGTTAGATTATCTCATCCAAGGAGGCTTATTGTTTAAAGGCAACAAGTTGTGTATTCCCAAATGTTCTATGAGGGAAAACATAATAAAGGAGAAGCATAGTGGAGGATTGTCTAGACACTTTGTACAAGATAAAACCTTTGCTCAAGTGAATTCTTTTTATTATTGGCCAAAAATGCAAACTGATGTTAAGAGATCTGTTGAGAAGTGCAGGATATGTCAGCATGCTAAGGGGAGAAGTCAGAATATAGGATTGTATCAGCGATTGCGAATAGCAGACCGACCATGGGATGTAGTTAGCATGGATTTTGTTTTGGGATTACCAAAAACTCAAAGAGGGAAGGATTCCATTTATGTTGTGGTAGATCAGTTTTCCAAGATGGCACATTTCATTTCTTGTAAGACTACTAGTGATGCAACACATATAGCTAATCTATTTTTTTTAGAAATTGTAAGATTACATGGATTGCTTATAAGTATTATGTCTGGTAGATACAAAGTTTGTAGGACATTTCTGGAGAACTCTTTGGAAGAAACTAGGAGCTAACCTTAGTTTCATATCAACATACCACCCTCATGGATAGACCGAAATAGTAAACAGGAGCTTGGGGAACATATTAAGAAGTTTAGTGTATAAAAATCCTAAGCAGTGGGATTTAGCACTAGTTCAGGCTGAATTTGCTTATAATGACACTCCAAACCAAAGTACTAGAATGAGTCAATTTAAGATTGTTTTGGGAATGAATCAAAGAGGTGTGTATGAGCTCAGAAATTTGGGTAAACAGGAGACAAGAAGTGCAAAAGCTGAAGATTTTGCAGAGCAAATGCAGAGACTACAAGAAGATGTTAAAGGCAGATTGTAGGAAAGCAGTGGCAAATACAAACAGAGAGTGGATATGAAAAGAAGAGAGAAATAATTCCAAGTGGGATATTTAGTAATGGTATATTTAATGTTGAAAATGCAACAAGATGATGGAGCTTAGTGAAAAGAAGTCGCCTTCACTAAGTGGGCCCGCAGGCTATTTTTGGCGCAAAGTCTATTTTTAGACATATGGATCATGGTCTATGAGTTGCAGGATGTTATTTATGGATGATTGGTCATGTTGGTAAAATTATATGGACCTCTATTTTTAGACATATGGGTGGAGTCTATTTTTAGACTGCCAGTCAAAAAAATAGAACAGACGAATATTATTAGCTCTTAATAATATTTGGACTATAAACATTATCTTATCCTCTTGCAGCACTTCAGTTCGAGCTACGGATGTGGCACATGCAACTGCCAGAAGGAAATACACTTTTCCTATGGGTTAGTTGAGCTATTGCATGATGGACTTCAGGTAGAACTCAAGTGATTGAGTTTGGTGGAGTTGATTGAGGAGTTGATGGAGTTGTGTTCAGTTTGACTTAGTTGAACTAGTTGTATTTAGTCTAACTGACAAATACACTAGTGATGAGTGGTGTGAATTAATTATTAATTAATTCACTAATTATTAACTCATAAATCAACTAAAGGATACATCAGTTAACTCAGTGCATGGACAGTTCAGTGGAGACAAGTGTTAGAGGTGGGTGAAAGGGTGAGACTACTAACAGTTGTGACTATAGTTGTGCATGAGATTTGCACAATCATTGATTGAGATTGCCAATGAGGATTGCGCAGTACAAGCCAAGGGAATTCAAATTTGGATTAGATCTATTCTCAACAGGGATTGTGCAGTAGAGGCAGGCAAACAGCGGAGGAGATTTGAAGTTGTGACCTGTTCAGATCTGAGCTAGTTTGTGTGTAGCAGGTGGAGATAATACTGAGTACTTGTGAGGAGTATCATACTATGTATTGTTACATGTTCTCTATCATTATAATATACAGATATTTAGGGTTTTCAGTTGTATGCTTTCCCCATTACACACTATGTTGATATGTGTGATTGATGTTTCAATGTGCGCATGCGATTGTTTTTTTAATTCCGCAAATTGATAATCAATGGTAGAGGAGGTTATGTATTATGCATGCATTCTACAAATAGTGTATAATCAGGATAATCTATGTGAATAAGTGTTATATTATTCAAATTTCTACGTGGTATCAGAGCAAAGTTGATCATCAGATCTATTATTCAGAAAGTGATTACATTTTATTTCTTCAGGCAGAGTCTGTAATCGGGCCAGGTAGCCTCTGGATTCATCTTTCTTTTGGAAGGTGAGATATCTGATTAATGTCCATACAATCAATCTCTGTACAAGAAATACTTTGTTCTCACGAATTTTAGATCAGAAGCGGTTGAGTTTTGAGTTGGTGGAATTCGAATTTGCAGCAGTGTTTTTCTTGGTGTCGAAGTTGAAATGTCTTTCAACGGATTGCGATTGGAGTATGCCCTTGAAGGCAACTCGAATTATATTGCATGGAAAGACAGGATGGAGGCGGTGTTAGATGAAAATGGGTTGAAGGAGTTCATAGATGCTGAAGTCCCAAAGCCTACTGATGCTGCTCAATTTGAGGCTTGGCAAAAGAAGACAACAAAGTGTCGAAGGATTTTGTTGGAGGGCGTGAAGGATCACATTGTATCCAGCCTACATGGAAAGGCTTCTCCATACTTGATGTGGAAAGCATTGACAGATTTATTCCAAAGCAAGAGCAATCAGAGGAATTTGGTGCTCAAGGATAAACTCAGAAACGTTAAGTGTGAGAATGGAGACAGTATGCCCAAGTATCTCACGAAGTTCACCCAATGCCGAGATAAGCTGGGAAGTGTGGGGGTGACTGTCGATGATGAGGACTTGGTGAGCTTGGCTCTCCTTGGTCTTCCGAAGAGTTGGCATTCCTATCAAAACTCTGTCAATGGTCGGGAGAAATTTCCAGGATGGGAGAGACTTTGGTCTGATCTTGTGCAAGAGGAGATAAGCGGAATACCAGGGACGGATCTTCATCAAAGGCATCTGATGAAGAAAATTGCGCTTTGGCTGCCAAAGCAAAGAAGGGGAAGAACAAGAAAGCTTCTCATTCTGGTCTGAAAGGCAAGAAGCAGGACATGTCCAAGGTGAAGTGCTTTCACTGTCACCAGCACGGACATTATGCCATGAATTGTCCGTAGAAGAAGAAAAATAAGCAAGCTGTTGGATCTGCAGTGGGAGGCCTTAGCCTCGCAGTTTGAGCTGGATTTTTTGTTGATCACATGCTTGGTATCAAGTGTGATGGGATCGGTATGGTTCTTGGACAATGGTGCGTCTTTTCACATGACAGGTGATCGAGATTTGTTTTCTGATCTGGATGAGAAAGATCTTGGAGTGCGCATCGAGATGGGCGATGATGGTAGATACAGTGCGACTGGTATCGATACCATTTCCTTTGAGAGGGAGTCTGGTAAACCCTTCGTATTGAAGGAAGTGATGCATGTCCTAGGATTAAAGAAGAATCTTATCTCTGTGGCTATGTTAGAAGACAAGGGATATGATGTTGTCTTTAGCAAGGGAAAGGCTTTCCTGCGCAGTAAGACAACTAGAGAAACCCGGAAGATAGGGGTTTGAGTCAAGAACCTTTATCAATTGCATGTAGATGGCTGCGCAGCAATGGTATGCAAGGCAGAAGGAGTGGTGAGCCGGGATGATGGCGAGTTGTGGCACCAGAGATTGGGCCACCTTCACCATGGAGCTTTGAAGATACTGCAGCAGATTTCTACTAGACTTCCTAAAGGCACTCTTGCGCAGTCAGATCAGTGCAAGGGGTGTACTTTGGGAAAATTTGTGAAAGCCACCTTTCACGAGAAGGATAGTCGCACCATGACGATCCTTGAGAGAATTCACACAAACGTGTGTGGACCTTTCTCAGTAGCTTCGACAGCAAATCACAAGTACTATGTGATCTTTGTTGATGAATTCTCTCGAAAGTGTTGGATCTTCTTCATGCAGAAGAAGAGCGAGACATACTCAAAGTTCTGTGAGTTCAAAGCATTGGTCGAGAAGGAATCGGAGAAGAAGGTGAAGGCTCTTAGGAGCGACAATGTTGGTGGATTCATCTCTGGCGAGTTCAAAGACTTCTGCAGCGCAGAAGGGATTCGAAGAGAGCTCATAGCTCCCCATAACCCACAGCAGAACGGGGTTGTTGAGCGGAAGAACAGAACGATCGCGGGTGCTGCACAGGCGGTGTTGCATGATCAGGGCCTACCCCTTCACTTGTGGGTGGAGGCATGCAATACTGCAGTATATGTGCAAAACCGTTGTCCTCACAAGATACTTGGCATGAGTACACCCGAGGAGGCTTATTCTGGTAAGAGGCCTGATATTTCCCATTTGAGGATTTTTGGTTCTCTTGTTTACATGCATGTGATGAAGGATGTCAGGAAGAAGCTAGAGCCGACCGCAGAGGTTGGGATATTTGTGGGGTACACTGATACGCCCCACAACTATCGTGTGTATTTTCCAGACAGCCGCAAGACTGTTGTGCGACGGGATATAAAATTTTAGGAGGAGAAAGCCATGAAGTGTTCGCTTGAGAGGGAGCCACACTTGCATGTAGATGAGGAGCTATTAGTTCCTAAGGATGAGCTTTAGGATGTGGATCAGCCACAAGATGAAGTTCATGGAGTGGAAGAGACCACTCATGCAGCACCAACCATTAGAGGGAAAAAGCGCACTATAGAAGCTGAGCGACTGGCTCAAGATGCAGAGAAGGTTGTAGGACCACCTACAGCACAACGCAGGCAGAGACAGTCACCTGATCAGTACACTGGATACATGGCTCTTGTGAGCAAATGTGTCATCACTGAGCCATCCTCTTTCGAGGAAGTTGTGGAGGATCCTGCATGGGTAGATGCCATGGTGGAAGAGTATGATTCGATTGTCAGAAACAGTGCATAGGAGATTGTCCCAGGACCAGAAGGGAAATCAGTGGTGGGTTTGAGATGGATCTACAAAGTGAAGTAGGCAGCTGATGGGAGTGTGGAGAAGTACAAGGCAAGATTTGTTGCCCGAGGCTTCTCACAGATAGAGGGGATCGATTATGAGGAGACCTTTGCACCTATCGCAAGGCATTCTTCCATACGGACGATTCTTGCTCTCTTAGCGCAGATGAGGTGGCACATCCATCAGATGGATGTGAAGACTGTGTTCCTCAATAGAGTCATTGAGGAGGAGGTGTACATAGAGCAGCCCGAAGGTTTCGAGATCTTCAGCAGCAAGTTGCATGTGTGCAGGCTCAAGAGAGCGTTGTATGGGTTGAAACAAGTACCTCGTGCTTGGTACACACGGATAAACAGTTATTTCACTGGACTTGGATTCTCCAAGAGTGAGGCAGATCCTAACCTATACCAAATAGTGGTGGAGGGTAAGTTGTTGATCATTGTACTTTATGTAGATGATTTTATTTTGACGGAAGATGAGCTATTGATACTTTCATGCAAGGAGGATCTTGCTAGAGAGTTTGAGATGAAGGACTTAGGCCTCCTTCATTATTTCCTAGGATTGGAAATTTGGCAGCGCAATGATGGACTATTTGTTTCTCAGGGTAAATATGTCTGGGAGATACTGGAGAAGTTCAACATGCATGGTTGCAAGCCTGTTTATACTCCTCTTCCTGGAGGTTGGAGGAAGGAGGATGCTACTTCAGCGGAGGTAGTGGATGCCACTGTTTATCGACAGTTGGTGGGGTCGCCTATGTATCTGGTCAATACATGACCCAATATATGCTATGTTGTTAACCAGCTTTCACAAACTATGGTTAAGCCAACCAAGCTCTTCTGGAAGGCAAGCAAGCATGTATTGCGTTATCTCAGAGGCACATCGAGATATGGATTGTGGTACAGACAGGAGGATGAGGTCAAGCTATGTGGCTTCACGGACGCAGATTTGGCAGGGAGCTCAACGAACAGAAAGAGCACATCTAGCAGGTACCATCATATCAGAGATTGTGTGCAGCAGAGAATCATGTTACTTTCATACATTCCCACGGAGGATCGGGATGCTAATATCTTGACGAAGGCGCTCACCAGGAGCAAATTCGAATACCACAGAGGCAGGATAGGGGTTGCAGATAATCCATATCTTATTGAGAAGCAGTGTTGAAAATGCAACAAGATGATGGAGCTTAGTGAAAAGAAGTCGCATTCACTAAGTGGGCCCGCACGCTATTTTTGGCACAAAGTCTATTTTTAGACTATGTCTATTTTTAGACATATGGATCATGGTCTATGAGTTGCAGGATGTTATTTATGGATGATTGGTCATGTTGGTAAAAATAGATGGACCTCTATTTTTAGACATATGGACAGAGTCTATTTTTGGACTGCCAGTCAGAAAAATAGAACAATCAAATATTATTAGCTCTTAATAATATTTGGACTATAAACATTATCTTATCCTCTTACAGCACTTCAGTTCAAGCTACAGATGTGGCACATGCAACTGCCAGAAGGAAATACGCTTTTCCTATGGGTTAGTTGAGCTGTTGCATGATGGACTTCAGTTAGAACTCAAGTGATTGAGTTTGGTGGAGTTGATTGAGGAGTTGATGGAGTTGTGTTCAGTTTGACTTAGTTGAACTAGTTGTATTTAGTCTAACTAACAAATACACTAGTGATGAGTGGTGTGAATTAATTATTAATTAATTCACTAATTATTAACTCATAAATCAACTAAAGAATACATCAGTTAACTCAGTGCATGGACAGTTCAGTGGAGACAAGTGTTAGAGGTGAGTGAAAGGGCAAGACAGCTGTCAGTTGTGACTATAGTTGTGCATGAGATTTGCACAATCAATGGATTGAGATTTCCAATGAGGACTGTGTAGTGTAACACAAGGGAAATACGAGTTTGGATCAGCCATTCTCATCTATTCTCATGCAAGATTGCGTAGTGGAGGTAGGCAAATAGCAGAGGAGATTTGAGCCTGTGATTGATTCAGATCTGAGCTAGTTTGTGTGTAACAGGTGGAGATAGTACTAAGTACTTGTGAGGAGTATTGTACCATGTATTGTTACATGTTCTCAATCAATATAACATATAGATAGTTGAGGGGTTTTCAGCTGTATGCTTTCCCCGTGATATACTGTGTTGATATGTGTGATTGATGTTTCAATGTGCGCATGCAATTGTTTCTTAATTCCGCAAAATTGATGATCAACGTAGAGGAGGTTATGTATTATGCATGATTCCGCAAATAGTGTATAATCAGGATAATCTCTATGAATAAGTGTTATATTATTCAAAATTTCTGCAATATCTAGTCAAATGGAAAGGACAGCCAATAGAGGATGCTAGCTGGTTGACTACAGCAGAGTTGCAGAAGTATGGAGTATGCCCTCAAAGTCTAAAGGATGATTCTTTTCTTCCCCAGGAGTCTGATGCAGAAGCATCTAAACTTAGCCAACAATGTGAAAGTCTATTCACATGTTGTGGCTAAACAAGCTAAACTTCACTGACCTGAGTGGTCAAAAGTCAATTTTTACCGAGAGGGTTGGATTTCTCAAGAAATGAGTCATATTTCATTATTGTAATAAGTAGAAATTGTCTTATTTTAGATGCAAAGATAAGTTGTTAGCATAGGTGTGTGATATAGCTGGAAAATAGTGATTTGAATGTTAGATTGTTTAAGAATAGGGATTGAGTTGTTAGATAGGATCGGATTGATAAAAAGAAGAAAAATGTAATGTAGACGGATGGGCAGAGAGAGAGAGGATTGAGTGGAGCGAGAGTCATGTTAGAGCATGGATTTCCAAATTGAAACAGAGGTCTTTAATCGTTGTAATAGTGCCAAAGGCAAGACTCTCTAACCATTTCTATGATGAATAATTGATGCCCTGTGTATGATTATATATTGATGATGTGTGTGATTATACATCACATTTGTGGAATTTCTCGTTTACCTTTTGTTTATTTGTATTCGGGACAGAATCAAGTATTTCTCTATTTTCATGCTTCACAATATAAAACACAAAGTTAATAGGAATCGCAGGCCTTTATGTTATTAACAGTTTTAATGCCACTTAAGTTCCAGCCATCGATCTAAGTTCCAACCAAGGGTGTGAAATCCCACCAACCATTGGATTACCCATATCGCATCACAAACAATCAATGGTGATTGATCGGGTAGCAAACCTTAAGAAACTGCGAAGTGAGATCGCTAGTTATCGCATCGCAAGGAAGCTTGTGTGTTATCAAACCCTGGTCGTGGACAGTGTGATATGCGATCGCGAGACATTGCATTGCAACATTTCATTTGAAAGGAAGTGGGCCTGGAGAATTGGAAACTTGCAATATGTGATGGAGGTGGGACCATTGATTATATTGCATCGCTACACTCTATTTGTATGTACCAAGACCTGAACACTTACCCATAGCGATTTGTGATTATGCGATTTAATCTGGATAGTTCGATCATTTAAGTTGAGATCTGAGGAGAATCATGAGCGGTTCTATTAAAAGGGGGAAATACCAATGTTCGGGCTATTGCAAAGGAAATCTGATCAAAGAATGAAAAGGTTGGATTGTAAAGGGAATTGAAACGCGAGGTTGATTGTTGAGATTTCTTTGAAACAGTTGATTCCTGCGTCATGTTCTTGAGACTAGGTTTGTATCTACCTCGAACAAGCTAGAATTAACATAAAGAATACCCTTAAGATCGGCCTTAAGATGACTCAGTTCTGCCTCCAAAAATGCCTTAGAAAAATCAAAATTTGGATCAACTTCAAACTGCCTCAATTGTGAGGCTCATATCACCCTTAGTATCATCCTTGTATCAACCTCAGAATTATTCTTTAATTAGTATCAAATATACCTCTGAAGCTGCTTCAAATTTAACCCTAAACAAGTTTAAATTCACCTCAAATTATTGCCCTAAGATAGGGTTGAAATCAATCACCGGAGGAGGTTTGAAAGTCACTTAGGTTTTTCCCTAAACATGGCCAAAATCAATCATAGAAGGGGGGTCCTCACAAGTGCCAAATATGTTTAGGAGAAACATCTCAAACACTTCTAACTAGAAAACCTTTCCTTCACAATTTCATCCTAAGAAAAATGTTTGTCCTACACTCAAGAATTAGCTCCCATAGATTTTCCAGTCTCTACTTTAGATTAGAAAAATGGATGCCCAATGAATCTTGATCCTTTCTCTTCATTCTACAAAATTTCCTCCACCTCAGGCTCAGTTTGCTCTTGATTTTGCCTCAAATCCATGAGTTTTCCTTTTGATCAAATGTCTGAGTTATTTTCTTTTGAGGCTCAACGACTACCATAATTATAAATGTTTGGAGGGGGGGCTATATTGGGTCAACTTGAGCCCAAAAAAAAAAATGAAAAGCCATGACTAAATTTTGGAGCAAACTTGAGGATTTAGGTCGACCTGCAAAGGAAAGTTTAGTCAATTAAAAATTTATTTTTTTATCTTCATAATATCTTCTTGCAAGGTTGATCTAGACAAATGGAAATAGGTCAACTTAAATTATAATTTTACCTTCTTCTAGGGGTTGCAATGAAGTGATAAGGTCATAAAATTTTGGGGAAAATGTGATGGTGTTAAACCCACTAATTTTGGGGCATCATGCTTCAAAGATCAATATCTCTTCAACTAGGAGGACCCACCAAATGTGCCACCTATAAAAGGAAATGGCATTCCAAGGGCTATAAATCTAGGAGGTCCTTATATCTAAATCTGTTTGCTCTTTCATGCATATCATCAAACAAATGCTATCCCATTCACCCTTAAACATCAATGACAATTTTTACAACAATATGCAATGGTCTTTTTATATTTTCTAAGATTGGAGAGCCTATTTTTGTAAATATGAAATCACATGCATATTAAAAAAATACACCATTGTTGGATACTAATTCATACAACATAGTGTCGGGGACTAAGACTCCACAAGTGTGAAAGGTGAATAAGGGATAAGTGTTGAATGGATTAAACCTTAGTTAAGTTATTCTTAAAATCATCCTAAGTCAAAAAGTGCATATGTTTTATATAAAGTCCATAAAGTGACTTTATGGAGTACCACTTGTCAACAAAGGGTCATGCAAATATAAGTGATGCTTGATTGTTATTATGAGGGGAGATTACATTTTTTTACTAAGGGGAGGTGATTGGACTCCTGGGAAGGGAAGAAGGGGTAACCCAGTGACGTTGTAATTCTTAGTAAAACCTTAGGTGGATTTGGAGAAAAGAGAGAGATTCCCAAGTGTGAGGTTGGAGAAGTACTTGGACATACATAAGGGCAGCTATAAATCCTGGAAGCCACAAGACTCTGAGAACTCCTTGGCTAACTTGAGTTGGAAATCCTAGATGGGTGGTGACACAACTTAGTGGACTACTGGCATAAATAAGGGATTGCACTACCTTGGGTTGTGTGGGATGATGGAGGATGTGAGACTATTGATTAGCTGATATTGGGATTTAGTACTTGACCATATTTATGATTGGTACTGAATATGTACCATAGTTGGCTTGGTAAATTCTTAGCACTTATCGAGTCGTGGCCCTTGTTCGAGGGTGACCCATTGTTGAGAGACTATGAACAATCTGGTTTATCGTTGGTTGAAATGTCTAAAATTTGTAATCAGTTGGGATTGAATTAATAAGATAAATATATTTCCTTTGGTTCTTATTTGTTTTCTATTGTGGTTGTTATATCCATCAGAACTGTAACTTGATAGTAACATGTGTGCATATTGGAATCTGATATATATATATTATATATAATATATATATATATATATATATATTATATTATTATATATATATATATAAAGCAGCAATTCGAGTGGATTGTGACCATTAGAGTAACTTGGTATTAACATGTGTGTATTTTGGAATCTAATATAAATCTATACCATCAAATCAAGTGGATCATGGCCATTAGATACATCGGAAGTGAAACTTTTTATTAACCCACACACACATTGGAATATCATATGGATATGGACCCTCAGATCAAGTTAATCATGGTCGTTGGATCCATCAAAAGAGAAAATGACCACAAACCATTGTGTATGTTGTAATTTGATATAAAGTGTGAGTTATTAATCTACTCTAGAATCAATCATTGGATCTGCAAATGTGTAAGTTGCACACAATGGGGAGAAATGGGTAATGGACCGCATAAGAAATCATAGCCAATAAACGAATACCATGTGGAAGGTGGAAAATGAAGTGGGACCCTTCCAAGTTGGTAGAGTTTATTAAGGTGCCACGTGAACCATGGGGCTAGAGTGGAGACTGAAAGGAAAAGAAAGTAGGTTGCATGTGTACCAAGTGTCTAAGAGAAGACATACAAACTTAGTTTGCAACTAATGAGAATATAACACATATCACCCTTTGTTTGTGGTGCATATAAGTCATGTAAAGAAAACAATGCATACCCAACATTCTCCCACTTATTGTTTTCTTTCCATACAGGAGACCGCAGGAGTACATAATCAATAATTCAAGGCAGTAATCCCCATTATTTCTCTATATCACAAGTATTTTTAATGCATCCACAACATTCTTCAAAGTATTGACCCTTTTTAGCAACACCTTTGTGTCTTCAATTATATCTCTCACAATGTGATACTAAACATCAATATGCTTTGTTTTTTAATGATAAGCAGGGTTTTTTGCCAAGTAAATTGCAATTTTATTGTCACAATTTATCCTTATAGCTTTTTGTACCAATCCCATACCTAAACACAATATTTATAAGCAAATTTCTTTCTTTCTTCCATGAGTGGTTTCCATGTATTCAGCTTTTGTACTTCAAAGTGCCACTATAGACTATCTCTTGCTCATCCAACTGATTTCTCCTCCAAATAGGTTGAATGCATACTCAATTTTATATCTTCTATGATCTAGATCTCCAACCTAATCTACATCAACGAAGCCATGAATGTCCAACGCTCTTTCCAATCTTGGTCTTTCTTAGTAGCATAATCCATATCTAGTAGTGCCATGCAAATACTTGAAAAATCTTTTCATTGTTACCTAATCCTTCCTTCCCAGTTTTGGCATATACCTGCTCAATACTCCCATTATATGTGAAATGTCCAGTCTCGTACAAACCATTGCATACATTGAACTTCTAAACACACTAGCATAGGGAAAATTTAACATGTCTTCTTCCTCTTCATGTGTCTCGTGACATTGATTTGCAGATAAGTTTACACCTACAGGATTAGGGACCTTCACCAGTTTACTTTCCAACATATTAAACCTCTGCAATATGTTGAAGGAAATGTAACTAGGTTCGGTCTTCATAAATGTACTTTTGATATTGTATTTATTCAAGAAAAGAAATATTATTTTTATAATATATATCAATGAGTTCCTTTCTCATTGAAATAGGTCTAGCACATGTTAAAGTGTTATAGGTGAGTCAAATAGTCAAAAGAAAATGTTGAAGACCTTAAGAGCATCTTGCACCATGTATATGTTTGTATAAGAGTCAAAGAATATCCCTCCAAGCAAATTCAAGTATCCTCCAATGCAAAGGCACCATCAAAGAAGTTATCCGAAGAAAAGACATCATGTCGGCCCACAAATAGCTAGTCGACCTATAAGGAGGGATAGGCCTCTATATATAGAGGTTGTCCACTCCCTCACAATGTCATAGCTTACCTTTGAAATCAGCAAGAAAGGAAGACTGAAAAAGGGCAAAGAAATAAGAGGTAGAAGGAGCCTCTAGTGCAGTGAAGAAGGAGAGACCTAAACCGAAGTTGAAGGGATTGTTTTTAGGGTGAAAAACAGTCACAAATGTGAGAAATAGAGGACAGTAGACGATCACTATAGCAACAAGATAACAGTCATATATATCACATGGTTTGGGCTAGTAATCTAGGCCTATAAGGCCTCCTACTCAAGCAAATAAGAGATTCTCTCAAGCAAAGGAGAAAGGAACCAAAGTATAGGGGAAACCTCCCACACCTGTGAGAAATTAGGGCTGCAGTGCTGCCATATCAAGTTTGCAACCACATCTCAAGAAAGGGCTCAGTTAGAGGAAGGATAAAGTACTCTTCATGTGTAAAGGAATCTACCAAGGAAAAAAGAGGAATATCCCTTATAGAAGATACCTAACAAGGAATACTATCAGTTTCTGGAAGAAGGACAAAGTGTCGAGGAACAAAGTGTCGGAAGAAGGAAGACTAAGTGTCGGGGAACAAAGTGCAGAAAGGAGGAAGGACTTGACTTTTGCTTGGAGGACATTCTAGTCAGGGGTCTATGGATTGGAATTGATCAATAAGAAGCTTCAATAAGAGAAATTTACTGAAGGATTTTCCTCTCAAGAGAAGAGAGGTTTTGGCCCTGGCAGAGAGCCAACATCTTATGTTCTTATTCTTATGTTTTTGGTAGCAGTTTGATGAAGTACACACACATACATTAATAAGAAGAAGAAGAAGAAGAAGAAGATTAAGCTAACAAGAAAAAGTAAAAAGACTCCACAAATTATTATCAAGTCAAGAAGAATCACACTACACCTAATTTCCCTTGATTCTTCAACACAATATTGTCTCAACATACTTCCTTTGACTTAACCACAATTTCATATTTTCCCATTCTCTTTTAATTTCAAATCTAGAGGACAATTGTTGAAATTTGGGCAGCTTTGGGATGAACATCCCATGGGAAATTCAATTACTCCATGGAAAAAACCCAGCTACCCCAAGGAGAAACCATCTTTCCCCAAAAGGTGAATTTAACTTTGATAAAATGAAGTTATTATTTTAGTCAGCTTGGCACTCCACTCATTATTATTTAATGTAGCATAAATATATTTGGGAAAGCATTCATTTCAATTTCAATATCAAGAGAAAATTATAAAGTTCTTCCTCAAGTCAGCCTCACTAAACTGAAGGGACACTTTGGCACAAGTTTAGGACGACTCCTCTATTAGTGGCACCCTTTCACCCAATCGAATGCCTATATAATAGACCATTTTGTGGCTCATTTGAAGCACATTAAACACACACGTCTTCATCTGAGAATATTGTGGCAAGGGAAGTATTCTTCTAGCATACGAAGGAGGTCTATCTCAACATGTATCTTTGAGGTATTTCTATGGTGAGGTTAGTCAACAATGTGGTCTATTGTCTGTGGCCTACTATGTTCCATCAATGCAGGATATCTTCCTCTTTTGTGTATTGACACAAATGAGTTAGGGAATCTTATAGGACGAGCTTGAGAGGCAATTCTATTCATGATTTGTTGAGGCATTTCTCTGCTCAATGGATCAAACTTTTTGCATGTCTTTTGGACGGAGGGTCAACCCCTTGTAGAACTAGATTCAAGTGTTGTAAGGCCTAATATGTATAGGGAATAAGGCCGAAATTGTCTCAAAGGACAGCGTGAGGTTTCGAGGAAGATTAATCTATGGTCTTAGGGTTGGTGGGGAGTATCAGGAAACCCTAATTTGAGGGTCAAACATTTCAAGTATATGCATAAGCTGAGAAGCAATCTTCAGAAGAAAATAAGTTTACCAGAACATAGGTATGTTTTTCTTTTGTATTTGATGTATTCCTAAGTGACGAGGTTGAGTTTGAATAATATTATGAGCAACCTAAGATCAATTTGGTTGTAGGATTGTATTGTTTTGCTTCTAGACCTAAGTACAGTCCCTAGTGAAGGACATCAAGGTTGTTAGTGGGCAGGTGGTTCGCATTCCTAAGGATTGACTTTTGAGGAAGCAAAGGAGCAGTCAAGTGGTCTAATTATCAAGCCATAATGACAGTGATGTATGGAAGTGACATTTGTGCTTATGACAGTAATGCATGGAAGTGGCATTTTTCCTTATGACAATGATGTGCGGCAGTGACATTTGTGCTTACAAGAGTGATGTATGGTAGTGATACTTATGATTGTGATGACAATGATACTTGACAGTGATATGACCATGACACATAACAATGATATGTTCTCCTATGGAAGTAACATGTATGCTACTTGAGACAGAGATGTATGATATGTACAGTTATATGGAGCCAACCCTATCAGAGATCTTGTGGAGGGCTTGTGAATGCTTCCTTGATAGTCTTGTTTGTTGCCATCTCTTATGGATCTTGTATGATTTAGGGTTGGGCCTAGGAGGCCTAATGTGTTTGATGTTGAAAGACTTATGTATTGAACTTTGTATCTCAGCTGAACATTGATTGACTAACAGAAGAAGAAGAATTGATTATGGGTTTAACCCCTTATGGGGTTTTTCCCTTGCCTCTAACCAAAGTCCTTGTGTCTATATTGTGTACGTTTTTCTTCCAATGTTCCTTATTGTTCTACTACATTGTTAATGTTAATGTTCTCTCTATATAATTGCTTATAATTATATGGAGTGAACGTAATGTGAAAAATTGTTGAATAAGTTTAAAAATGCAACTATCTACAACAAAGAATTATTTATCGCTTAAAACTTCAACATGATATCAAAGTTGGGTTGAAGACAAGTCATTGAGATCACCCCCTTGTAAACACCTATGATGCATTTCTTGATCAAGCAGAGTGAAAGAGATGAAGATGTTGGAAAATAATGCTAGGGTTTGGAGGAAACCTTAGGGATCCCTTGTTCTTACAAATAAAGGATAGGGTTTGAGAGAAACCCTAGGAGTGGCCTTAGATATGGAAAAGGCATGGGTTCTATAGCATTAGAACCCTAGTGTGATTCATAAATTTTATGATATGATATGATCAGTGAGAATCTATTAAGTTATTCAAGTGGTAGATTCAGTACCTATGACAGATTCAGAGTACCCCTAGTTGGGCTTGTCTCCTACCCAATAGGAGATGGTATGAAGCAGATCCAGTGGTCATATTTTATATTGATAGTTGTGCTTGGCTGCCCAAGAAGGAGATTAAGGATATAGGTGGTGTTCAAGAAGAACAATTTCTTCTTTCGCAGATGACATTGACATATGGTTGATGGAAAGTGGTGAATCATGGAGGCAAGATCAATAGGGATCTTATAACTTCCTACAATCCTCATTAAATATAATTGCTTTCAATACTTATGTTATTTCGTTCTGAAATTGTTCCTTTTTAATTGATTTATCTTCTTAGACTATTGTTTATTATTCCTTAATGAGTAATTGGCTAACCAAACGCTTCTTTACCTAAATTCCTGGTTGAGGGTGTGATCAAGGGAAGTAGATCCATCTTGACGATCATCAAGAATCAGAGTAATGAAGGAATAATGAGCTCTAAGAGGGAGATGGTGTAGGAAATGGATCCACTATCATATCTAGAGAAGAAAGACAATATTTTATTCTAGATGAAGCTTGCAATAGATGATTATAACATGATAAAGCTCAAAATGTAGAGGATTCTCCTAATAAGAAATTTTGATATGTGTAGTCTTGCTTCATCATCAAGTACACTTTAATTATGTTTATGTACTTTGTTATTATTGTTCTTGCTCTTGTTTTGGGTACAACAGGTATATCAGATAAATTTAAGGACCAAGTCGTCTATATCGAGATTGAGGAGGATGTAGAGCAATCCCATGATTATAGTGGCGCTTAAAAATGGACAAGAGCTCAAACCTTGAACGAAGGATTGCAATCTCCCAAGTTGATGACTATGACTAAAGAGGATTCATATTCATAGGGAATCCTATTGGATGTAACAGTCAGATGAGATGCTCTAAGATAAAAATTCTCTACGAGAAATATACCCTTTGTGAAAGGTCCATACTAGATTACAAAGATGTTGTAGTGTCAGATGCTTCCATGATAGAAGTTTAACAATGATAAGGAATATGCTCTTAGAGGGAGATGATTGTGATAATATCCTACCACCCATTTCCAGATGCATTATTATCAGATGTATGTGAAGCTAGCTTCCTCCATGATGTACTTAAGGAATAAGCATACTCGAATCTACCTCAAGGATTTGAGGCACATGAGAAACAGACTCATGATTGAAAATTGAAGAAATCCCTATATGGACTCAACCAAGTCCCCTCAGATTGGCATGCTTGGATTTGATGGACATCTAATGTAGAATCCAACCTCTCCTCAAGGTTGAAGGTATGTCTTTGATATTTGGTTTTTTATGCTAACAATTTATTTATGAGAGGATTATATCATCTCATCGTTCAGTTCCAGAGGGAGTTTACCTCTGAGCCCAAGTGATCCACTTCTTGATATTAGAAGTGTAACACAGAGATTATAAGGACTTCCTTATCAAGAGAATTATGTTGTCAAAGACCTGGCATTATGGATTACACTGAAGCGGTTAGAGACTCCTCCTCATATTCAGATTTGGTGGATCCCATGATGAGCAAGATTCCAGATGGATCCTTTCTTTGCAACATGTACCCTGAGCCAAATAGAGCCTAGACATGTATATTGGGATGTTGCAAAGTTGGTATTGATATACCTACATGGTACAGTTAGTCAGGGATTGAGACAATTTTGTAGCTGAAGAGATATGTCGATTCCAAGTGAACCAGGGATGTTGTGAACAAGAATAATGCATTGAGGTGTTACTTCAGTATAGGTCTTGATTTGATTTCATGAATGAGCATATAATTGACTTCCATTGCACTAGTCCAGTAGTGGTTGATCATTTTGTAGCTTGTATGTCTAAATTGCAAATAGTATGGCCTCAAAATATATCCACTGGATTGTCATACATGGTGTCGTTGATAGAGTAATGAGGCTTTAGCATAAAGGGAGAAATGAGGCTCTAACATACAGGGAGCAGTGGGGCTCTGATAGTGACTTGTTGCATAATTGAAATAGTGAGGCTTTAGCAGATGAGTTGGTTACATACATTTTCACCAAGTTGTTGAAGTTCATATTATTTAGAGAGTATCTTGGAGTGCAGGAGAATGTATCCTTCCATAAGAGGGAACATTGTTGATCAATAACACTAAGCATATGTTATCCCCCATCTTTATGACTAGTCATGGACATAGTGAAGGGGGATGAGCAATGACACTCCTAGGTGAGGGTACTCCTTAAAGCCATGGACTTGGATGAGTACATACCCCAATATGCATCCTACCCACAAGTAACATTTATGTCTTTATTGACCAAAGGGTCATGAACTTGGTTAAGCTTATTGGGATTGCCACCCATCTGGCCAATGGGTGAGGAGACTTAGGTGTGTGTGATGTTTACCAAGGGGGTACGGCTCGGCCATGGAATTGGTTATGGTAAAGTGATCTCCCCTAAGTGTTGGATGTAGGTGTTCTACCACTTGATTACTGAGGATCAAGTTGGGTGAGGGTAAGATAATGGACATAGGGTATGTGAATTTTACCAAGGTGATTTATGATTTCCATGGACTTTGTTGTGGTAAATCAAGCTCCCCTATTGTCATGTGGATCATTCTTCTCCTTCTATGGATCGAGTCATCATTGTTTAGCTGAGATGAGATGAGATGAGCTTATCTTATGCTGATATGTGCAATCCCGAGATGAATTTTATGGTGCATCCAGAAATTCCTCCCTAGTTGAGAAGGAGTGTTGAAATTTGGGTAGCTTTCGGATGAATTTCCCAAGGAAAATCCAATTACCCCAACGAAAATCCCAACTACCCCAAGGAGAAACCATCTTTCCCCAAAACGAGAATTTAAATTTGATAAAAGGAAATTATTATTATAGTTAGCTTAGCACTCCTCTCATTATTATTTAATGTGGCATAAATCTATTTGGGCAAGCAATCATGTTGGCTTCAATATCAAGAGAACATTATAAAGGTTTTCCTCAAGTCGACCTCACTAAATTGAAGGGACAAATCAGCACAATTTTAGGTCAACTCCTTTATTGGTGGCACCCTTTCACCCAATTCACTGCCTATATAGTAGACCATTTTGTGGATCATTTGAAGCATGTTAAAAACACACACCTTGATCTAAGATTTTGGTGGAAATGGAATTTTTGTTCCAGCATATGAAGGAGGTTTATCTCAATGTGTATATTTGAGGTATTTATGAGGTGAGGCTAGTCAACAATGTGGCCTATTATCTATCAACAATGTGGCTTATTCTATGTGGCCTACTCTTTGTCATCAATGCAGTGTATCTTCATCTTTTCTATGTATTAATAGGGCTGAGTTAGAGCATCTTGCAAGATGAGCTTGAGAGGCAATTATGTGCATGATTTGTTGAGTTATTTCTCTAATCAATAGGATGAATTTTTCCTGTGTCTTTTGGAAGGAGGGCCAAGCCCCTATAGCATTAGATCCGAGGGTCATAAGGCTTAATAGATAGTTGGAGCAAGGCTAAATTTGTGTCAAAGACATTGCAAGGTTTTGAGGAAGATTGAGTTGTAATCTTAAGGTTGGCATGGAGTATCATGAAACCCTAATCAAAGGGATGAACAATTCAAGTATATGCATAGGCTATGAAGCAGTCTAGGGCAGAAAATAAGTTGACTAGAGCAGATGTATGTTTCTCTTTTGTATTTTATGAATTTCTAAGTGATGAAGTTTAGTTTGAACAAGATTAGGATAAACCTAAGATCAGTTTGGTTGGAGGACTGTATTGGGTTTCTTCTAGCCCTAAGTACAGTCCCTAGTGAACGACTTTAGTGTTTTTAGTGGGCAGGTGGTTTGGAGTCCTAAGGAATGACTTTTGAGGAAGAAAAGGAGTAGTCAAGTGGACTAGTTATCAATCCCTAGTGATAGTGTTGTATGGAAATTACATTTTTTCTTATGACAATGATTTGTGGCATTGACATTTGTGCTTACGAGAGTGTTGTATGGAAATGATACTTAAGATTGTGATGACAATAATACTTAACAATGATATTACCATGAAACATGACAATGATATGTGCTCCTATGGCCATAATATGTATGCTACTTGAGATAGAGATATGTGCCACTTACGGTGATATAGAGGTATCCCTATCAGAGGACTTATGGAGAGCTTTTGAATGCCTCCTTGATAGTCTTGTCTACTTCTGTATCATGAGTATCTTGTATGATTTAGGTTTGGGCCTAGGAGACCTAATGTGTTTGATGTTGAAATACTTATGTATTATACCTTTTATCTTAGTTGAACATTTATTGACTAACAGAAGACGGATAATTGATTATGGGTTTTCCCCCTTGTGGGGTTCTACCCTGGTCTCTGACCAAATCCCTAGTGTCTCTATTGTGTATGATTTTCTTCTAATGTTCCTTATTGTTCTGCTACATTATTAATGTTACTGTTCTCTTTACATAATTGCTTATGATGATATGGGGTGAATGTAATGTGAAAATTTATTGAATAAGTTTTAAAATGCAATTATCAACAATATAGAACTATTTAGCCCTTGAAAATTCAACAACAAATGATTTTTCACTTCCCATATGATTTTCCTATCATTTCCAACCAACATATCATCTACATATAAGAACAATTAAATAATATGGTCCCCAACTAATTTAAAATGCAAACAATGATTTGTTTTGCTTCCTGTAAAGTCAACTCCATGTGTGTGTGTGTGCGTGTGAAATTTTTGATACCACGCCTTTGGTGGTTTTTTCAACCCATACAAGGACTTTTCTAGCCTCCATACCAACTATTTCTTACCCTTCATTGCAAAGCCTTCTCATTGCTTCATATAGGTCTCTTCTTCTAGACCCCCATGTAGAAATGTTGTCTTCACATGCATCTTTTCTACCTCAAAATCTAAAGAAACATCAACAGATAATCTAATAAAAGCTAATTTTGCAATACGAGAAAAAATATCACTAAAGTCAATTCCTTACACTCGGGAATAACCTTTTTCCACTAAACAAGTTTTGTATTTCTCCATTTTTCCTTCTACATTCAACTTCTTATTAAACACCCATTTGTTGCAAATGGGTTTTCTTCTAACTGGAAATTCCACTATATCCTAAGCACCATTCTTGTCCAAGCCCTCCATTTCTTCAACCAAAGCCTTTTTCCATAGTTTTCCATCCTTTGAATCCACTTCCTCCTCAACAGTTTTAGGATCATCATTAGTAATAAGCAAAGCAAAATTTAAACGAAAATCTAGTGGAGTGTACCTTTCTAGCTACCTTAATTCTCGAACAAATCTTCTCAAAATCGAAGTATGTGATTCTCTTCCTTTTGATTCTTGTTGTTCTATAGAGTCCAAATCATCATCCTTTAGTTCAAACTCTACCTTCTCTCACTCTTTATCCCTTAGTAGGACTTATTATTTGATAACATCATTCACTTCTCTAAATACCAGATCTCGGTTGTACACAACCTTTCTTGTTTCTGGGTTCCAAAGCTTGTAACCTTTGAAAACAATTTTATAACTAATGAAGATGCACCTTTCAAATCTGCTATCCAACTTAGTTTTGTTTTCCTTTAGAACATGTACATATATGCATCACATCCAAACAACCTAAGATGTGTGAGATATGGTTTCTTACCAACCCATACCTCATGTGGGGTCTTCTCATCCAACATTGATGAAGGTGATCTATTTACTAAGAAACATGCAATATCCAATGCCTTTTCCCATAATTCTTGCCCTAACCCAACACCATTGACCTGGTGCTCCTTGCTTTTTCCATCAATGTCATGTTCATCCCTTTAGAAACTTCATTTTGTTCAGGTGTGTATGGGGTATTCTTCTATTGTTCTATACCACACCTTTTACAAAACTCTTCAAATTCCTTCTCGTATAAATCTCCACCATTATTCATCCTCGACAGTTTTATTTATTTCTTTGTTTAATTCTCCACCAAAGTCTTAAATTCTTCAAATCTATTAAAGGCTTCATATTTCTTTCCGAGGAAACATGTTCATATATTCCTTAAGAATTCGTCAATAAATGAGACGTAGTACATAGATTTACCTAATGATGAAATTGACACATGTCCAAACACATCACTATGCACTAATTGTAGTATAACCTCTTCCCTTTTAGAACGAGAGGAGAACCTCACCTAATTTTTCTTCCCATATAAGAAATGTTCATAGAAATCAAAATCCAAAGAGAAATTAGACATACCATTACCATGTAGTACTTGAAGGCCCTTCTCTCCAATATGTCCTAGTGTTTGATACTGTTAGAGTCAGTATTTGCATACTACCATCAGTGATCAAAACTCCTCTTTTATATCATATTAGGGTCCCATTCTGAAATTTTTGTCATTCCACCTAGGTCCTCATGCAAAAATTTACTCACTGATGGTAGCCATAGTCAAAAGAAAAATCCCTAATCTCCCTCAAAAACCAATCTTTGTTGGCCCACTTTCTTGTATCTTATTGAGCATACATTTATCATAAAAACTCATTTCATCATGTCTTTATGTCATTCAAGTCACCATGAAGTCTACTCGCTCAAGGTTTTCAGTAGGTCTCTAGGTTTCATTATTTCAAGGTCCTGTTGGAAATACTGAGAGGGGGGGGTGAATCAGTAGTTATTTTCAATTATTATTTTTTAACATGAATAAAACATTTATATTTGGAACACGGAAATAGATAACAGGAAGATATGATTTTATTAATGTGACCTCTACAATAAATCAAGTACTATATATATATATATATATATATAATATATATATATATATATAGTTTCAATCAATTTCCAAGCACCAACTTGGACTCTTTGTGAGGCTCCAACCTCCAGAGCACCAACTCTGTCTTGTTAAGGCACCAACCTTGAATTTAGGAGCACCAACTCCCAGGACACCAATCCTTTAAGTTCTGAGGCACCAATATCAAGGGATCCAACCCTCTGATGTAACTATCTGGATCTATTTAGTTGTAATTCTCTGCTCCCAACCCTGCTGGACCTATGACTTACTTTTGTCCTCCTATTCCTTCCACTTCTGCCAGAACATCCGCTCCCTTTTTTTTCTTACAATTCGCCAGCAACCCTTTGAACCTTCCTTATTCATTGTTATAGAAGCCTGATACACATGACCTTTTGGCTTCCTCCTTGCTCGCTTGAGCTTCGGCTTCCTCAATGCTCGCTCAACCCTCTGGCTTCCCTCCTCCGGTCGCTTGAGCTTCAGCTTCCCAATCTACGCTTGCTCGTCCTTTCGTCTTCTTTTCATAATCATGAGTTGTGAACTACCATTCTATTTTATGATTGATGCCCACAGTAGATCATTCGAAATGATAGGTCTTATCGTAGATTTATACGAGTTTCACCAATGGAAAGAAGAGTTTAGTGGAAGAAGGCCAGTCGACTTGAATATTAAAAACATAGTGAAGAGTCTTCCATATTCACGGAAATCATATAGAATAGGCTATACCAATATAGAGGTCCCACATGCCACGTCATCCTTTTATCGCAATCGCAGCTTCCGGAGGCTCGCATGTAACATAACCGATTCCCAACTGCCGGCAGAGCAGATGCGATATGGTATTAAATAGTTATTAATAATTCCGTCGGGTCCACACCATTATCGCAATCACCGGTTCGACGTTCCTTTGTACATTGTGATTACCACAGATGCGATATTTGATTAAGCCATGCTATAATGGTGTAGTCGGGTCTGCAATTATATCACAATCGGCATTTTAATGTGGCAACACTTTTAAAGAGGCTTGCAATATTGCGACGGACGCAATATTATATTACATCATATTGTAATGGTCCCATGGGTCCATATATATATATATATATATATATATATATATATATATATATATATATATATATATATATATATATATATATATATATATATATCGCAATCATATATTTTATCATGACACGGCTTTACAATCTTGCGGTATTCCTTAGCGATCCTCCACTGTTGATCTTCTCTCCAGATCTAACGTCCCGACTTAAGCCAATTAACCCAAAACCATCTGTTGATCCTTTATCGTCGATCAACCCCTGATAGATCCAATGGCCTATGTGCATTTCGGGTGAGCCACTTGCAAGAGAAATAACCACCTGAAAAAGTGGTTTTCTCTCTCCACCCAAGTGCTACGTGTCGCTCAGTTAATGGAATCGGGCGCTTTCCTCTAAATACCACTTACCGCTTAGCGTCCGCTCGATAACCACTGCCACTATTACAAATCCACCTTTTGGAATATAACCATGTGCATTAATCAATCACTTAAATAAAACTCTTAATTGTTTAACCACGAGATTAATTGTTAACTCCTCCATTATGGCTCTTACTCTTAGCATATGTGATACTTCTGATAGTTTTTCCTTTGGCTTCCGATAGCTCTACTCCTCCGGATTCCTTTTTCGCTAAAAAGAAAACTCCTCTCCACCATTCATATTTTATATAACACTCCTGGTCTGACAACTTCCAATATTCTCTACTCTGATATGTTCCTCTTTGCTTCTTTTCATGAATTCTTCCTCTCGGTTCTTCTTGAGCATACATTACATGTGATACTCTCGATATGGTTCCTCCGATGTGGCTTCTCCTTAATCTTTTTCTCTTACACTTACTTGGTTTTCCTTCTCTGTTTTGATAGCTCTGCTCTGATAGCTCTTCGACTTAATATTTCCATTAATGACAATCTAGATCAACAATCCCCCCTTTTGTCATTAATGGCAATATTCTTCTTCTCTCCCCATTTGACATCAATGGCAAAGGAGTGCACAAGGACTCCCCCTATTGAACTGCTCCCCCTATCCTGCAACATCTTTATGAATCAACTTAAGTGATGCTAAAGAGATAACCCCCATCTTTTGGCGAAGATGTTCAAATGCTTCTTGAGGAAGAGGTTTTGTTCAGCTACTTGTTCACGAAGGAAACAATACTTGATTGGTATATGTTTGGTCTTTGAGTGCATCACTGGATTTTTACTGAGGTTGATCACAGTTGTGTTATCACAATAGATGGTAATTGGTTGATTTGTACCTATGTTGACATCTTTTAGAGCTTCCTTCATCAATAGTATTTGAGTACAACAATCTGCGACAGCTCTATACTCAGCTTCAGCTGTAGATAGTGATATGAATGTTTGTTTTTTGCTGAGCCAAGATACTAAACAGTCTCCCAGGAAGAATGCATTTCCACTAGTACTTTTCCAATCATCAACACTTCCAGCCCAATCAGCATCAGTGTGTGCACTCAAAGTAAGAGTTGAGCTCTTAGGGTACCAGAGACCAAAATTAGGAGTTCCTTTCAGGTATCTAAGAATTCTTTTTACATCCAACAAATAGGATTGTTTAGGAGCTAATTGAAATCTTCCCACCATTCCTATTACTTGCATAATTTCGGGTCTCATAGCAGTTAAGTACAGAACGGCTCCAATTATTGACATGTAATGAGTTGCATCTACCAGAGGGGAGTCATCATTTTTGCTCAATTTGCAACTTGTGGTCATATGTGTACTCATGGGTGCACAATCTTCCATTCCATATCTTTTAAGCATGTCTTTAAGATATTTGGATTGAGATATAAACATGCCTGTTGTGGTTTGAGATACTTGTAGTCCAAGGAAGTGAGATAACTCTCCTATCTTTGACATATCGAACTCTTTTGACATATTTTGAGAAAACTCATGGCTCATCTCATCATCATTACTAGCAAAAATCATATCATCAACATAAACAAGTGTGACTAGTAACTTATCCTCATCCGTCTTTATGTAGAGATTACTTCCTACCACCCCCTTCTTGAAGCCTTGTTGTTGTAGATAGTGATCCAATCTTGCGTACCAAGCTCTAGGATCTTGTTTCAACCCATATAATGCCTTTTTCAACTTACAAACAAAGTCTTTTCCTTTTGTTAGATTAAACCCTTCTGGTTGCTCCATGTAGACTTCTTCTTTGATTTCCCCATTCAGAAATGTTGATTTTACGTCAATTTGATAGATCTTGAATCCTTTTGAGCAAGAAAATGACAAGAACATCCTGATAGCTTCCACACGAGCTACTAGTACAAATGCTTCTTCAAAGTCAATTCCTTCAATTTGTGAATAGCCTTTACAAACAAGCCTTGCCTTGTTTCTAATGATTTGTCCATCTTCATTCATTTTGTTTTTTAATACCCATTTGGTTCCTATTATGTTTTTGTCCTTTGGACCAGGTAGCAGCTCCCATGTCTCATTCTTCTCAATTTGAGACATTTCTTCCATGGCTTTTACCCAATGAGGATCCCTGCTTGAGTAAATGTTTCTAGTTCTATCATGGATAGAAGAGCAACATCATTCTTCTTTAGTGTACTAGTCATCCTTCTTCGGATTGGCATCCCTTCATCCATATTGCCAATAATCTACTCTTCTGGGTGATATTTTTGGAAAAATTTCATCTTTGAAGGGGTTTGAGACGGTTCTTTTACCTTGGCTTTTTCTTGGTCTTTTTCTTCTTTTTCAGGTTCTTCTTCTTCAATGAGAGGATCAACTTCATTTTCTTCAATTTATTTTTCTAGAAGGTCTTCATCAATTTTTACATCAATGGTTTCCACTATTTTCCGTAGTGGGTTATTGTGGCACTTGTAGGCTTTGCTTCTTATAGAATGTCCAAGAAATATCTCTTCGTCAACCCGTGAATCAAATTTTCCTGGTGAGCCATCATTGATTTTTATGAAGCACTTGCTTCCAAAAATCTTGAATTATTTTACTGAAGCAGGTCTTCCTTTCCATAATTCATAAGGAGTCTTTCATTATTTGGTCTTCCTTGAGTTCGATTCAAGATATAGACAGTTGTCCCAACTGCTTCTCTCCAAAATTTTGGCTGCAATTCAGCTGCTATTAACATTGTTCTTGCCATTTCTTGAACTGTTCAGTTTCTTCTTTCAACTACCCCATTTTGCTTGGGTGTTCTGGTAGCAGAGAGTTCTCTTTTAATTCCATGTATTTTACAGAATTCATTAAATTCTTTTGATGTGAATTCTCCCCGTCTATCTGTTCTGAGAAACTTAATCTTTGAGTCCTTTTCATTTTCTACAAGAGCTTTAAGATTCTTAAAACACTCAAATGCTTCGGATTTATATTTTATAAAATATATCCACATCATTCTAGTATAGTCATCAACAAATAAAACAAAGTACCTTTCTCCTTGGAGTGTCGGAGTTCTAGTTGGTCCACATAAATCAGCATGGATGATCTCCAAAGGCTTTGATGTAGAAAACTCCTTGGTCTTATGGTTGGTTCTGGTTTGCTTTCCATGTTGACATGGACCACATATTCCTTGATTTGGTTTGAATAACTTTGGAATGTCTCATATTGATTTAATCTTGCTGATATTGATCAAGTTATCAAAGCTTATATGTCCAAGTCACTTGTGCCACAACCAACTTTCATCTGTTTGACTTAAGTAGCATTTATCTTCTTGAATCTTGTTCAGAATGTAGATGTTGTCTGGTATTCTAACCCCTTTCGCCACAAGTTCCCCTGAGGAAGAGTTCCTTATTTCACAGTCTTTGGTGCTAAAGACAACATTATGTCCTTGATCACAGATTTGGCTAACACTCAAGAGGTTGTGTTTGAGCCTGTTTACTAGCAAAGCATTTTGAGCTTTTCCTTTTCCATTAATAAGATAACAATTCCTTTTCCAGCAATTTTGGCAAATCCACTTCCAAAGGATACATTTCCTTCCTTTTTGTTCAATGAGACAAACTTCCTTTTGTCCCCTGCCATGTGTTTGGAGCACCCACTATCCATAAACCAATGATTTTCAATATTTTGAGCACAAACAGATAGGCCACATTTATCTGTGTTGTGATTCTCACTTCTTGCTTTTCCTCTTTTGAGTGGGATATTTTGTTCATTATGTCCATTATTATTACATAATGAGCAAATCAGATCAAATTTGGCCAAGGGATCAAAAGAATTGTAGGTATTGATTTGTCCTTCCCTTTGGGGCCATATGGTTTGTTTATTTGATCCTTCAGTTTTGGTGTGTCATTCTTACGAGCCATGCAATGTCTAGCTTGATGACCAAAATTTTTACAATGGAAACAATGCCCAAAAAAGATAGTTTTTTACTTGTTGTAATAGCCATCAATTGAATCAACATTCTTCCTTGGAGTTATTCTCTCTTCATTCTTTGGATCTGGGATTTCTTCTTTTGGGTTGCTGAAAAGTACTTCAACATAGCTTTTCGCATTATTCTTAGTACTTGATGATTCTCCTTTAAAACCTATTCCAAATTTGTCATGTTGAGGTTTTTTATTATTTAGGATAATGTCAAGTATTTGAGAGCTTTTCCAAACCTTTTTAACTTGCTCCAATTCCTTCCTCAGAGATACTATTTTGGCTTTACGTTCTTCGCAAGCTTCTTTTTTTTCTTTTATCTTATTCTTCAAGAGATCTTGCCTTCTTCTTTTTTTCCTCATTTTCTACCTTGAGAGAAATGATTTTATTCCGTAATTTCTCATTTTCTTCAATGGCACTTATTAATAATTCATCTACCTTTCCATCTAGCCCTGAGTCATCATCATTTGTGAATGCCATGAATAATACTTCTTGGCTTCTAGCATGGTCATTTTCTTCATATGATTCTTCATTACCTCCTTTGTAGTCATTTCTTTTTTATGACTACAAATTCATCTTCATCAGACTCATCTTGCTTAGAGAGGAAATTCTTCTTATTGAACCATTTCTTTTTGTATACCATCCTTTTAGAATTTTCTTCATCATCACTATCATGCTTATGAGGACATTTTGTAGCATAATGACCTATTTTTCCACATTTGAAACAAATAATAGGGTATTTACCTTTTATCTTAGATCCTTTCTTCAGCCTTTGTACAAATTGCGCCAATTCGGGCTCAACATCGGAGTCATCACTACTGACATTCCTTTCTTTCCCCTTTTTTTATTTTGAAGCCTTGAATGCTGCATCTTTGGAACTTGGGCAACCTTTTCTCATCTCATAGGCAATGAGGATTCCATGGAGTTCATCCATCTTGAGAGTATCTAGATCCTTCATTTCTTCTATGGCACTTACTTTGGAGTCAAATCTGTCTGGGAGAGACCTTAAGACCTTTTGAACAATGGTGCTTTCTTCAATGTTTTCTTCCAATCCTTTAAGAGAGTTGACCACTTCAGCTACTCGGAGAAAGTATGATGCAATATCTTCTTCATCATCCAATTTCAAACTTTCAAATTTCCTTCTGTGAGTTTGAAGCTTTGCCTTATTGACTTTGGAGTCCCCGTCATATAAGCCAATTAACTTATCCCATACTTCTTTCGTAGAGTTACAATTCATGACATTTGTAAATTCAGAATCAGTGATTCCACTAGTGATGGAGTTTAAGGCTTTTGCATTTGCAACGTAGACTTTCCTCTCATCTTGATCTATTGGAAGAGTGGAAGGAGCTATGTACTCATTTAAGACCGAATGCCAAACTTCGAGTCCAAGGGACATTAAGTAGTAGGACATTCTCTTTTTACAGAAACCAAAATTTGTGCCATCGAACAGAGGAGGTCTTCCTGACACTTCTTGATTTCTCATCATGACTAAGAATCCTTCTTCAAGTTGTTAGGTTGATATGAAGAAGCCCGCTCTAATACCAATTGTTGGAAATACTGAAAGGGGGGGTGAATCAGTATTTCTTTTCAATTATTGTTTTTTAACAGGAATAAAACATTTATTATTTGGAACACAGAATAAGACAAAGGTATAGATGCTTTTTATTAATGTGATCTCTGCAATAAATCAAGTACAATATATATATATATATATATATATATATATATTATATAGATATATATATAGTTTCAATCAGTTGCCAAGCACCAACTTGGACTCTTTGTGAGGCTCCAACCTCTAGAGCACCAACTCTGTCTTGTCAAGGCACCAACCTTGAATTTAGGAGC
This sequence comes from Pinus taeda, assembly GCA_000404065.3. Classification (NCBI taxonomy): domain Eukaryota; kingdom Viridiplantae; phylum Streptophyta; class Pinopsida; order Pinales; family Pinaceae; genus Pinus; species Pinus taeda. Next base: position 58,187 of record APFE030793907.1, on the reverse strand, counting down.
ACCAACTCCCAGGACACCAATCCTTTCAGTTCTGGGACACCAACCTCAAGGGCTCCAACCCTCTAATGTAACTGTCTGGATCTGTTTGGTTGTAATTCTCTGCTCCCAACCCTACTGGACCTATGACTTACTTTTGTCCTCCTGTTCCTTCCACTTCTACCAGAACTTCAGCTCCCTTTTTCTTCTTAGAGTTCACCAGCAACCTTTTGGACCTTCCTTGTTCACTATTATAGAAGCCTAATACGCCTGACCTTTTGGCTTCCTCCTTACTTGCCTGACCTTCAACTTCCTCAATGCTCGCTCGACCTTCTGGCTTCCCTCCTCCAGTCGCTTGAGCTTTAACTTCCCAATCTATGCTCGCTCATCCTTTCATCTTCTTTTCATAATCACAAGTTGCGAACTATCATTTTGTTCTTTGATTGATGCCGACAGTAGATCATTCGAAACGATACATCTTATCATAGATTTACATGAGTTTCACCAATGGAAAGACGCGTTTAGTGGAAGAAGGCCGACCTACTTGAATATTAAAAACATAGTGAAGAGTCTCCCATATTCACGGAAAGCATATAGAATAGGCTATACCCATACAGAGGTCACACATGCCACGTCATCCTTTTATCGCAATCGTAACTTCTGGAGGTTCGCACATAACATAGCCGATTCCCAACTGCTAATGGAGCGGATGCGATATGGTATTAAACAGTTATTAATAAGTCCATGAGGTCCACACCCTTATCGCAATCACTGGTTCGACATTCCTTTGTACATTTCGATTACCACGGATATGACATTTGATTAAGCCATGCTATAATGGTGTAGTCGGGTCTGCAATTATATCGTAATCGACATTTTAATGTGGCAAGGCTTTTAAAGAGGCTTGCGATATTGCGACGGACGCGATATTATATTACATCATATTGTAATGATCCCGTGGGTCCATATATATATATATATATTATATATATATATATATATATATATCACAATCGCATATTTTATCATGACACGGCATTACACTCTTGCGGTATTCCTTATCGATCCTCCACCATTGATCTTCTCTCCAGATCTAACGGTCCCGACTTAACCTGATCAACCCAAAATCGTCTGTTGATCCTTCATCGTTGATCAACCCGTGCTAGATCCAACGGCCTACATGCATTTCGGGTGAGCCACTTGCAAGAGAAATAACCACCCGAAAAATTGGTTTTCTCTCTCCACCTGAGTGCTACGTGTCGCTCGGTTAATGGAATCGGGCGCTCTCCTCTAAATACCACTTACCACCTAGCGTCCACCCGATAACCACTTCCACTATTACAAACCCACCTTTTGGAATATAACCACGTACATTAATCAATCACTTAAATAAAGTGCTTAATTGTTTAACCACGAGATTAACTATTAACTCCTCCATTATGGCTCTTACTCTTAGCATATGCGATACTTCCGATAGTTTTTCCTTTGGCTTCTGATAGCTCTACTCCTCCGGATTCCTTTTCTGCTAGAACGAAAACTCATCTCTATCGTTTATCTTTTATATAATGCTCCTGGTCTGACAACTTCCAATATTCTTTGCTCTGATATGTTCCTCTTTGCTTCTTTTGATGAATTCTTCCTCTCAGTTCTTCTTGGGCATACATTACATGCGATACTCCCGATATGGATCCTCCGATGTGGCTCCTCCTCAATCTTCCACTCTTACACTTACTTGGCTTTCCTTCTTTGCTTTGATAGCTCTGCTCTGATAGTTCCTCGGCTTCATATTGCCATTAATGACAATCTAGATCAAAAGGTCCAATAAAACACCATTTCACTGCATAAGGCCAGCAAAAGTATGAGAGTGAACAAAATAATGTCCCTTGTTCATTTAAAGAGCATTTTGCAAACATGTGAAAATGTTTGCCAAAGTTGTAATTTTGATTTCAAGTATCAATTTTGTCCCAAATTGTAATTTTATTCCAAAAACGGAGATGTAATTATATTTTTTATATTTATGTAATTTTATGTCATTATATGTAATAAGTAACTTTTCCCAAATTGCCAACTCAGTTTCACATACCAATTGGACATTAAATGTCAAAACAAAAAGTGTCTACTCCAACAATTGATCAATGTGCAAAGCAAAAGCACAAGGTAAAGGTGTATTAGTGCAATGTTTCAAAAGCACTTCCAAACATTAGAAAATGGGTTTTAAAATCAACAAAATCAAATGCTATCAAGTATTTAAAACCCTCAAGACATCTATTTGCCCCTCATTTTCTCTAGTCATGGTCAAACAACCTCAACAAAGGAGAAATTTTCGAGTTTGACAAGTGAAATCAGCAAAACAGAGTTTTCATTGTGTGTTTGGCAACTGGAGGGTGTGTTTATGTATTAAGCTCCGTTTTCAGTGTCACACCACACGTTTGACAAGAAGAGTTTGTTTCAGTGATACGCAACACATTTGACCTGTGAAGGGCGCGTTTCAATTGTGCACTGCGTGTTTTACCAAAGTTGCTCTCCAGCCTCTAAAACAAAGTGTCATTGCCTCTGGAGCTTCATTTTGGTTGTTTTCTTCCTCCATCAAGTAAGTAGCACTAAAATATACCCTCCTTGCATTTCACAACTCATAAATTCATGGTGTTAATTCTCTTCGGTGGAATTTGGAGTTTTCAAATCTGTAAACCCTAGTTTCATTCCCACACCTCCAATTTCACACCCTAGTACTTCTATTCCCTTCCCATACCCCTATTAAACCATTTCCCAACCCTCATATCATTTCACTATATCCCAAAGTCCTTTATTCCCAAAACTCTAAGACCTAGGTGTTCTATTTACCTAGGCTCCCAAAACCCCTAACTCGTAATAAAATTCCCTATCCCAAATCCCTTTACATTCCCACTCCTTGTCACTTCCCTTAAACCATAAACCCCTTCCCTCATCTCCCTTAATTTGCTCACACCGGTCTTAACTCCCTATACCTACATTCCACTATAATTTCATCTCCCTAGGGTTTTAAAATCAAGGCATCATGTGAGAAGAAGAAAACAGAAGTTCCAGTGAGGAGGAAAGGAAAGGGAGGAAGTAAAACAAAGGAGGGAGAATCCTTAGATTTGAGCCAAGAAATACCAATGAACTCATGGCATCTCCCATGACTGTGACATGTTTTAAACATCTAGGATGTTTTGAATTATATGAGAAAGTACAAAAGGTCCAACATCATCCTATGTTGAGTAGACTATTCATCTCCAATCTCCATGATAACCAGGTAACCCTTGTTGTTGTCACTTTCACTGTGTCCACTGCCATCATATCAGCTGCTACTGGAACCCCAGATGTTGGGGAAAAATGGTTTAAGCAAACAGATTTGGAGGAGCATTACTATGAGCCATATATCAAACCTAGATACAGAAATGATATAAAAAGGCTTTTTCCTTTCTCTTACCTCCTAGATAGATATGTTCCGATGATGAAAATAATCATGAGATACTTTACTTGTGAAGGAAGGTTTTCCAGACTTTATACCTATCATATCTGGCTACTCATGCATTTCACAAGGGTTAAGATGCTCAACATACCTTATTATCTCTTCTGGAGCATTGACAAGATGGCATATATTGTCCAAAAAATAGAATATGAGCATCAAATGAGAAGTATTTTCAACCACTCCCTCATCAAAATCATTGTCCTTCGTCTCCTCAAACGATTGACCATTGCATGGAGTACATTCGTAGCCAATAAAATATTCATTTATCCATCTATGCAGCATGTTCAAGATGTGCCTTCATCATCTCATCCTTCCACATCCATTCCTCCATCTCAACCCACAGATCATGCATCATCATCAGATCAGTCTCCTTCACCATCACCATTTCATGAGCACATTGAGTCACCTAGCATAGTTGAGATCAGTAAGTTGGAGCAGACTAAGTAGGTTGAGGTCATCACGCCTAAGAGGGCAGATTTGGGCATATTGGCACATACTTATCAGAGAGGTCATAGGCAGGTGTTTTCCCCATAGGTTATGGGAGGGGCTCTACCTTCTTCACCAACAAAACAGGTACACAAAGGCAAAGAAAAGATGACAGAAGCAAAGGTTCAGCCAGAGATCGAACATAAGGAGGAGGACCTCCATGAGACAGAGCAGGATTTTGACCTTGTTGACCTAAGTGAGCATGATGACAATGAGGACACTAGCATTGTCATCAAGGAAAAGTATGCACTCGTCATGGAGCTCCAGACCAATTTAGAAAGGTCTAAATTTATCATTTCATATTATGAGCAAGAAAACTAGCAGCTTCAAGCCAAGCATGATACCATGGAGATTTAGCTCATCAAAGAAAAAAGAGAAGAAATGAAAGCTAAAGCATTGCTTGATGAAGCCTATGATAGGTATGCTGAACCTAAACAAGATCCAGAAATCTAACCTAGGACTAGAGGGCTGAAAAGAGCTCTAGAACTAGAAAGACAAAAGGAGGTTGAGCTTGCAAATCCGCTCACATGGAATGAACAGCGTGCCATCATGATTAATGAGAACTGGGAGCATTGGCTTGACAAGGTAAACCAGCATTTAGAGAAGCTCCTAGAAAATCTCAATCAATAAAATGACATTCAGAGAAAGATGGCAAAACATTATGCCATGAGGAACAAGATTGCAAGGGCAAAGCTTAGAAGAGCTAATGCAAAGATTGAAGCCCTAAGAAAGCAAGAAGAGGAAGGAAGACTTGACATCCTTGTTGAAGCCTCACTCCATGTACAAACCACATGATCAGCAATCATTTCACCAATTTTGAGAATTTGTGGGGTAATTTTGAAATTTTTGTGCTTTTCAAGTAATTATACAAATTTTTTTGACAGCTAGAATGCCAAGGGCGCAACGCCATTTTTTGGACAAAATAAGACCACCATTGGATTTAGAGCAGGTAATACATGTAGGAAAACAACTTTACAAGCCTTGGTTTGCACAACTGGAAGGTGAAATGGTAAAAAAACGCCTAAAAAACCAATGTTCTGCCTCCTTTTTCACCTTGGCATTGTGCGTTTGACCAGTCTTGTGAGAATCAACTTTTGAGGGGTCAAATCACGTCCGTAGTGAAAAATAAAAGTAGATCTGGAAACTAGACAGGATAATCATTCCAACGAGCTATCCCAAGCTGAATTTGGACACTAGTAAGGCAGTCAAAATTAGCCTGCAAGATGGAAGGCACGTTTGACATAGAGAGGGCATGTTTGACCAATTGCCTGATTTTTCACTATTTTTCTCCATATTTGATTTTAATCTTGGGAAATCAACTTTTTATTGATGTAATTGATGATGTAAATGTAATTATGTTATTTTTACTATTAACTAGGGTAAATACATTAGGTAAATAGACTTTATGAGGTGTAATGAATCAATTTCATTGTAATTAGGGATGAGTCACTTTGACCACCCTACACTCTTGCTATCAGTTCAGGTTTTGGTGGAACTGCTCCTCCTCTCATGGATTCGACCCCTGAGGTTGGGAGGAGTTTTTTTTTAGGCCTATATCTTGTATTTTTCAGTCTTTTCAAAGGTTGGCGTCAGTCGGATGTTGTACTAGTGATCAGAGACACTATTGTATCAGATTTTGCCCAGTGCTAATAGATGAGTTGCAGTTATTTCTTTGGGATACATGTGTTATGGATGTTTAGCATCGTTTCTTCTTTATGATCATTTGTATGAATGTTTTTTATGCTCATAAAACCATTTCATGTCTGTTATATGGTAATTTTCAAGTTGATAGGCATAATACATGTTTGCTCATGCTCTTTTTTGGGAAAGTTATCATAATTTGTCAATTTTCTTCAGTTTAGGAAGAATACATCTCCTATGCTCTTCATAACTCCTCATCAATCTTAAACCATCCTACCAAACCACCTTTGAGGTGCTAAGCCTCCTACCTACCTTGCCCTTTTGAATGTTTGTTAGTGTCGGTATCTTCATCCCTCCGTCAGAGATCAAATCCTCTTGTTGCATTGCATATTAGGTGTCCCGCCCAGTCAGCTACATTCCATTAGGTGCATGGGTCATCTGACGGTAGTGGCTTTTCCTACAGTTTCCCTCATGTCATTTACCTGCTGGCTCATGTTTGTTCATCAAAAGCATATACAGTCACCTTGTTGTCTTAAAGATTGCAAAAGTCTTTTTTAAGGTTTTATTGTCATTAGGTCTAGGGTTTCATTAGGGTTTCATCAAAAAGGGTTTCAAAATGTCCAATAATAGCCAGCAGGCACATGAGGAGGTTCCAATAGCAATAAAATTCATAATCAAGTGCTCAGAGATGTGTTTTTCCTCAAAACTCTGTTTTGAGGAAAAACATAGTATTTTAACTTTTTTTGTACAAATTCATGTAATTCCATTTCCTTTATATGTAAATCATTTCATCTGTAACCCTAGTCACTTTCCCTAGCCCCAGTAGCTCCAACCTCCTACAAAGCAAACAAAACACAAGTCATTCAGTTCATCACAAGCTTAAATAAAGTGAGAAAGCTCAAAAACAGAGTTAAAAACTAAAGTCAAATTCCAAAAATTATGAAAGTGGGTTTTTGTGAAATAAAAATTAAAGGCTCCTTGTATATAAGTCATTTCTTCAATTTGAAAAGCTCATTTGCACTCAAAGACAAAGTTGGAAGCAAAGCAAAGCCGTGTTTAGAGCAAGCAAGAGAAATTGGTGAAAAATTGCCCCAAGACAAAGGTGTGGCGCATTGGGCAACTGGCGTGGCGCACATAGCAGGTGTGGCGCATAGAGCTGCAATTTCTAGTGTTAAAGCGAACGGGCGCGGCGCATACACAGTGCGCGGTGCGTTGGGCTTTGAGGCGCGGCGCGTAGAGCCGGCAAGCCCGAAATCTTCAACAACTCACTCCAAATCACCCAAAATGCTTGTATCTTCATTTGTGCAAGTAGGTTGAGCCTTTATCACTGCTAGTGAAACAATTTTTTGTGCAATTTATGGTGGTTGTCTTATGGTGATTGTTTAAAAGGAAATCAAACCCTATCTCTTGAAATCTCTCAAAGGACACTGTTGCCTAGGGTTTGTATTGATTATTTGGCCACCAGGCCCACCTTTCCACTCCCTCACTCCATTTTCCCTCATTTCCCTATTCCCTAAACTCACATATTCTTAAAACATCATCTATTCCTATCCCAATTCGCATTCCCCAACTCCTAAATACAAATTCCCAAACCCTAGTGCTATACCCAAAACTCCTAAATTACTCCCTAAATCCCTTGTTTCCCTAACTAAACCCTATCCCATAAGTCCCAAAAATCCCTCATTTTTCCCTCCCTCTACAGTCCCTCATATCACTTTTCCCTTGGTGGCAGAAATCAAAAACATCACAAATCACCTACTTCTCACTAAGACAGCTCACCCACTAGCAGAGATGGAATCTAATCCCTCATATAATTATGAAGAGGAGACACACAGTGACTCAGCATAAAAAAGTGTTGTTCTTTCATTCATTCCCCATTTCTCTCTTTCAATTTTGCATACATTGAGTTGTGGGCAAGGAGCTAAGGGTTTGGAGCAAGGAGCTAAGGGTGTGGAGCATTCGGAAAGGAGATTCAAGCACCAGGGAAGTGCATTTCATCTCTATTTTTTTGCATTTCTATTACAGCACTTTGTATCTGAATTTTTTTTACAAATTTGTGTATTTTTTTTATTTTTTTTACAGTGTTCATGGCTCAATCAAGGGCAGCGGCTAGGGAGCAAAGGAAGGGGAAGAGTGTCTCCATTGGAGATACCCCTCCTACCCCAATATCATCAGAGTCTGTTGCAAGTAATGTTGAAGGAAGAGGAGGACCTAAAGAGAGCATTGAGAAATATCCCTTGTGGAAATATGTCACAAGAGAGGATGGGACAAGCACCAAGAGGAAGGGAGGAGGCAATGTGCAATGGAGATGCAACTCCGTGTGAAAGGCCATTTGTTGGCTTTACCGGGTTGTGGAATTGGAGCTTGTAAAGTTGTTCCTTTAAAAAAAGAGGAAAGAAATGGAAAATGAGTTCTTTGCTGGTATGGCAAATGTGGCTGCAAAATCAAGAAAAACCAAGAAAGAAGACCCCCTTCCATTTTTTAGGAAAGGCACCAACAAATTTCCATTTGAGAGTTGTATTGGGGGACAAGCAACAAAAAGAAGGGCAATTTCACTTGGTCCATGGACAAGATTTTTTTCAAAAAGAGAAACGAAAAGAGCTTGATCTCACCATTGCCTTCCTTTTCTATCAAAACTTCATATCATTTAATGTTGCACGCTCACCTCTATTTATTAAGATGTGTCGAGCTCTAACTCACAGGTCTCTATCATGATATGTGCCTCTTGGTTCAAAGAAGCTTAAAACCACATTGTTGACAAAGGCAAAAAAAGAGATGCAAAAAATGCTTAGGCCTATTAAAGCATCATGGCCAACATATGGGGTTAGCATTGTTTCTAATGGATGGACAGATCCAGCACGACACCCAATCATCAACTTCATGGTGTCTTCCTTGAATGGTCCATTTTTCTTAAAAGCAGTGGATACACTTGGAGAATACAAGGATGCACAATTTATGGATGAGTTATTTATTAAAGTTATTGAAGATGTAGGTGTTGATTCTTGTGTGCAAATCATTACAGATAATGCACATGTTTGCAAAGTTGCTGGCATGATTGTGGAAGCTAAATATCCACAAGTGTTTTGGACACCTTGCATTGTCCATTCATTGAACTTAGCACTGAAATCCATTGCTTCTAATGTGCTTTGGATTGGTAACATTATTGAGGATGTGCGACATATCTGTAACTTTGTGCAAAATCATACAAATGCCCTCACTATCTACAAAAAGTACAGCAATCTATCATTGTTGAAAATTGTTGATACACAGTTTGCCTCTTCATTCATGATGTTGAAGAGGTTGAGGGAGGTCAAGGCCGCTCTTGGGGCCATAGTTATTTCTAAGTTTTGGTCTTTTTAGAGAAAGACAGATCAAGTAGCCTCTAAAAGACTGAAAGACACAGTACTAGATGATGCTTGGTGGGAGAGGGTAGATCTAATTATTCAGATCATGGACTCTATCATTTCTTTGCTTTGATTTGCAGATACATACAAACCCATCCTAGGAGAGGTTAATGAGGGATGGGATTCCATGATTGAGTCTGTAAGGAGCATTATTCTACAGAGTGAGTGCCCCGAGTATGAGACATCACCAAAGGCCTTGTGTGGTACTATACAGGATATTCTTGTCCACAGATGGGACAAAAATTGCACACCTTTACATTGTTTGGCTCACTCATTGAACCCAACAACCATGAGTGGTTGAATGGTGGACCTTCCCGTAGATTCCCTCCTCACATAAATGGTGAAATCTTATAGGGGAGGAAAGATGCATTCAAGCCAGTTTTTCAAGATAGAGCATTGCTTGATGAGGTGGAGGATGTCTTTGCAAAGTTTTCCACTGGCACTGGTCGATTTGCACGATATGATGTGATTAGAGACAGGGGGCTAAAAATCCTTATTCTTGGTAGGAAAATCATGGAGCAACAAGCCCTCCTCTTCAGCAGTTAGCCATGAGGCTCCTCTCTCAAGTGACTTCATCCTCTTGTTGCAAGAGGAATTGGAGCACATATGGGAAATTGTATAGTGTGAAGAAGAGCAAACTTGAGCAGTCCAGGGCAGAGACAATGGTGTATGTGCACACCAACCTTCGTCTTATTTATAGGCAGAGGGAAGAGTGGTTGAGGGGAAAGACAAAGATGTGGGAAGTTTTTCCTGATGATATGGGTATGGACAGAAGTGTTGAGTTGGCATTAGCCAACATGGATCTCAATGTTCCAGAGCTAGAGCCTGTTAAATTTGATGGCGGTGATATTTTAGAGGGGTCATCCTCGACACCAACAGATGCAGAGGCGACTATGGATACAGGGGAGGAGGTGGATGCAGAGGAGAGCAGTGGTGTCTAGTGACCATGATGATGAGGACATTGATGCTAATTTTGATGATGACTATGAGGATTGTTGACTCATGAGTCATGGGCTACCTATTGCCTTGAGGCTTGTATACCTGTAGTTGTTTTATATTTTCTATTTCAATTTTCCATTGGCATTGCACTACCTATGTAACACATTTTGATTTGATGGCTTAATGAGAAAACTACAGTTCTTAGTGTCTTTATCTTACTATCTTGAGTTGTATGTTGTCTTTCATTTATGAATCATGATTTATGTGACATGTATTTGAATTTTGTGTGTACTACGCATGCTATAATGTTACTAACTTACTTTGTAAACAGTAAAACTAACATCTAGATGAAGATCTATGTTTGAAATCAATGAATTTGTATCATTAATGAGAATTTGTGTAAGAAATATCTAATTTTTAATATATATATATATATATATATATATATATATAAACCGAATCCTACGTGTCTTGTTCCGGGGGGTCAACGTGTCTGAATCCGACTCTCGAATCCCCATATCCTATGAATATCGAATCCCTGTGTTAGGTGACTTAGGTTGCAACAAATTGATGATGCCAAGAACACAACAAAAGATGTCATGTGGCAGCACTCCACATACAATCCAATTTTTGAAGAGGTCCAAGACATGCTTAAACAGCCTAGAAAAATGGAAGACCTGCACCAGCAAATGAAGAAACTAAAATTTGAGGCCTACAACAACAAGGAGCTAAAACAATTTAGAGGTTATAGGATCTAGAAGAGAAGAAGAAATGTAGATGTAGTTGAAGTCAATTTTCAAAATTGTAAGCCTAGATGAGACATAAACCAACAAGTATCTTAATTAAATTTTTATGTGGTTGTAATTAAGGGGGGGTGTTGGAGAATCTAGTTCCAACCACCTGCTAGGTGTCAAAACCGCCCATCCAAGTGTCCTAGTTCAATTTCGATTAGTCTAGTTTAGTCTACTTTCACTCCAATCATTTACCATTGATGTTTCCAATGTAATCTTATTTAACTTATTCGTAATACTGAGAAGATAATTCCTCTGCTCCAAGTAATATTTTGTCATGAATTGATGTGTTACCTATACAAGGTTGGGTCCACACATGCATCCTTTGATGCATCTATCTTGCCTCCAATTAGTAGTCATGGGCATGGACATGGATCTACAATCTTGCATCATGAACCTCTTCAGGTTCTCCATAGCATATCTCCCTTCCCCAAGGAAGATCTCCTTGTTCGTCTGCCATACCTCCAGTCTTAAAAAGTAATGCATCAGTCCCAAATCGTTCATCTCAAATTCTACTGCCAAGTCCCTCTTATAATCCTCCATGAGCCCTGATGATCCTGTCAAAAAGAGATAATCCACATACAAAACTAGGATGAGTGGCTTACCTCCAACCATAAAATAATAGAGATTTGAATCTACTTCACTCTTCACAAATCCCATATGTTGCATGTAGTTTTCAATCCGACCATACCATGCCCTCGGAGCTTGTTTGAGCCAGTATAGCACTCTCTTCAATTTGCACGTGTGTTCCTTTCTCATGCGTCTCAAAACGCTTTGGTTGTTCGATATATACCTCATCCTCTGTCACCCCATTCAAGAATGTTGCCTTGACGTCCATCTAGTGAATCTTCCATCCCATTTGCACTACTAGAGATATCACTGCTTGGATGGAAATATATCTAGCCACTAGTACGAAGGTCTCCTCATAGTCAATGTCTTCCTTCTGTGCATACCCCTTGGCCAAAAACCTCACCTTGTACTTCTCTACATTGTTATCTGCAACATACTTGATCTTGTAGATCCCTTTGGAGTAGATTATTGTTTTGTCCACTGGTCTAGGCACTACCTCCCACACATTGTTCTAAATGATTGAGGAATATTCCTCAACCATTACATCCTGCCACACCTGATGTTGTGCAGCCTCCTCATAATAGGTCGAAGGTTCCCTATCAACGAACTTTGTCACCAACGCCTCATACCTATCTAGTTGTCTACGCTCTCTCTTGCCCATCCTAGGAGTTCCCACAAACTCTTGCGCAACCTTCAACATCTAACGAACTTCTCTGCTAGTACAACCACTGGTGGTGGGTGGAGCTTCCAACTCCTCTTCTTGCCCCCATTGCTCTGTTTGTTGCGAACTTGCAGGATAACCTGCACCTGAACTAGTGCTCATACTAGTAATTATACTTGTGCTCTGATATCCCTAGGGTTGTCCCTACTGTTGAACCAATGAAGCTTCTACTAGCTCTCTCTAATCACCTGTTGGAAACTCGCGAGACCTCTTGAAGGCTTTCTCCTCCTAGAACCTCACGTCATGTCTCACAATGATCCGCTTGTTGTTCTGAACATAGATCCTATATGCCTTGGATGTTTCATTGTACCCAAATAAAAATCCCTTCTTTGCAGTCTAATCAAGTTTGGTGCATTTGTCATCCGATATATGACATTATGTTATACTGCGAAAGATTCTGAAGTGATTGACCTCTTGTTTCTTCCCTACAAAGACCACTGGTGTTACCTTCCCCGATGCTTTATGAGGAACCATGTTCTATATGTATTATGTTGTGCTACATGCCTCTGCCCAAAGAAACTTAGGCATATCCTAGTCATACAGCATAGTCTTTGTTGCCACAACAATCATCCTATTATTTCGCTCTGCTACTCTATTCTACTGTGGATTGTATGGAGTTGTCCACCCCCTCCTAATTCCCTCCTTTACACGGAACCCTGTGAAGTCACTATTTGTGTACTCTCCTCCACTATATGTACGAAGCACCTTGATCCTTTTTCCTGTTCTGTTATCCCCAAGAGCCTTAAACTCTTGGAAGCGACTGAAGACTTCATCCTTCGTCTTCACAAAGTAGATTCAAGTCTTCTTGGAGTAGTCATCTATGAAGGTGACGAAATACTCATACCCTTTGGAAGATCTGGTGGACATTGGGCCGCAAATATCTGAGTGTATCAACTATAACACACCATCAGCTCTACTATCACTCCATGGGAACGTCACCTTAGCGAACTTCCCAAGTACGCTCCCCCTGCACACATCATCATGTTCCATGCTTAATTCTGGAACACCTGTCACAGTCTCACTAAGCATCTTAAGTGCTCCATGGTGTAAATGTCTCATTCTCCTATGCCACAATTCTCCCAAGTCTTTACCATTCCTATTGTTGCTACTAACTAGTGCTTTTGGAGAATCAAATTGCAATTTGTACAGCTTGTTGCTTTGAACCCCAACCCGCTTCACTTTTTTCCAACTCTAGTGTTTAATGAACACCTTCTACCCTACAAAGTAGACATCATATCCCTTATCCTATAGTGTGGAAACTGAAATCAGGTTCATGCCCAAACCTGGCAAATGCAACACATCTGTAACACTAGTGTTCTTGTCTGACTCCCTTTGAATATTGATGGTACCTCTCCCGATTGGAGTATACTTCATTTTGTTTCCCATATAAATCTGAAAGTCCATCTCCTCCTCCCTATAGCTAAAGAAATAGTCCCTAACCCCAGTTTTATGCACTGGCGCTCCACTGGTTATGTACCAGACACCTATAGATGTGGAAGTAGAGAGGCAAGCTATGAGATCGAATTCATCTTCCAACCTGGAAGACATATCCAAATTGCCTTGATCTTTGAATCCTACTACGGCCATCTCTAGAAAATCTGCAAACTCCAATACACAACAGAAATTAATAAATTGGGTTACAAAACCTTGTGCTCTTTCTCTTCCAGAGTTGCATTGATTTACTCCTGCAAAAGCCCTATGCAACAAACCCTTTGCGCTAGATCTGCTCTTATACCATGTGAAATCTCCATGAATGCAATGACTAGATATTTATCTCCTAATTTATGTAGTTTATTTGTCTCAACACTAATATGGAAAATAATGATAAATTCACTACTGCAACTCGTCACAAAATTAAATATTAGAATTGAGAAAATAATGCACACACATAAAATTGGACACCAACATTTTTGGACAGTGATTCCTGGAAAAACCCCGAAGGGAAACCAGTTCAACAGATGAGGGTTTTATTATTATTAATCTTCAACAATGAGTATAATGATTTGTACACCACTGGCAAAGCTCTAGCATACAATTTTCTCCACTGGCAAATAAATCTAGAAACCCACGTTTCCTCTACAAAATAAACTTGGCCGCCTCAGTTCTATTTGCACCTCCTGCCTGCTCTAAGCACTAGCAAAACTGGAAATGCTAGTGACCCAAACTGGAACTCGCACCACTGTAGGAAATTGTTCCTGCAACCCCTTTGCCCCCTTGCAACTCGGACTAGGCAACTCGCACTTCCTTTCACCCGTCTCCAGAAATTGGAAATCGATCTGCGCATTGTCTAACTCGCACTACTAGGTACAACCTACCTACAAATAAAATTGGTCTCCCTTTCCTATCACTGGGACACTAGAAAATCCATGGAAATCCTTTCTAAAATTATCCTAGCATATCTCTGTTGAAACCTAGTTGTCAATGTCTCCCTTTGCTTTAGCTGCGCCCTTGCTAAATCACCACAACTAGGTAAGTCGAACTGCTTTTTGTTTTGTGTGTATTCTCCAAACCCAACGACTTGCTCTTATAATCTCTCATTGAACTCTCAAAGAACATGATCACATCTCAATCAATGGCTAAGATCATCTTGACTCTGTCAAATAACTTTTCCGAAAGTCTTTTGACCAAAATTGATTTTCCTCAATTAATTTGATTTAATTAACCAGTTTTCCTAAGTTAGACTTGGGAAATATTTAATTATTGGCTAACTAATCTTATTGAGGTGTTTCTAAAGTGTTTCTTGAGAAACCTTTTATGGGTTCTGGAGACCTTTTGTTCCTTAACCTCATAGACACAATAGAGACTAAAACACCTATTTACTACTACCAGAAACTAACATCCAACACATGGTTGCCTCTTCATTTTTTATCTTTCATTAATTGTTTGCAACATCTCTCCTTTCCCTTACCCTTATCATTTTTATGGGGTTTTGTTTCATCTCCATTTGTAACCCACATTGTACGTCTAGAACATGAAGCTCGTACAATATGTACCTTTTTCCATATATTGTAGTTTGCAACAATAAACATAGATTCAAAGTCGCTAAAGCCCACATTAAGGTATGGGGCGAAGGATCACTTTTCAAAAGGCAAGAAATCCAAACATGCTCACGAAATGTAAGGATTTTACAAGTATATCCTTGAAAAAAAATAGCCTTCACATGGAAATATGATCTCTTGAAATAGATAAACGTACTTAGCCTTAAACTTGGACACACTCCTTGTATTTAAAATAAACTATTAACATATTCAATCAAGAGATCATTTAGGGGAATATTCTTATTCCTTCTTAGATTTTCCAAAACCCTTTTTTATAAGTTGTGTCACCCTCACTTTCTCTATATATTATTCACGCCATCACCAATTATTTGATCATGAGATATTTGGTGGCTCCCAGTGAATCGTCTTTTCTAAAAGGTGGTCAAATCTTTATATAATATTCACACCATCACCAATTATTTGATCATGAGATATTTGGTGGCTCCCAGCAAATCGTCTTTTCCAAAAGGTGGTCAAATCTCTAATGTCACAACTTGTTTTGCTAAATCAACAAAAAAAATTATCTTTCAATATGGCTTTTGGCCACCATTACAAAGTAAATATGTGGTTTGGTCTCCTTGATTTTGGAACCAGGGCATCGTCCATCCAAAAATAGAACGAAACAAGCACGAATGCAAGCGAGAAAGGAAGGAGCGAACCAAGCATAGCAGGTCTTCTTTGCTAAGCACCCAAGCCAAAAAACAGGGTTCCTACAACAGAGTTTTGCGGTATGTACCATAGCACACACCCTTCACAACAACATCGGGCGAGTTGAACATCCCATGGTCCCAAGCATGGCTATATTTCACTTCCTAAGAATGGCATATTTGCCTAAACTAAGCAATTATTAACCCATCCTCAATGTATCGAGATACACACTGTCTATGGTGCATATGTCAACTAAACGAATTTTAAAACCAATCTAAATTCAAATTTCATCTTAATTCCCGACAACATCAAATCCCTCAATGTGCAAGTTTTTCCACAAGTGCTGCATTCCTAAAAAACATTTGCAATTAAGGATTAATGTATGATAATCTCAGGATTAATGTATGATAATCTCGAATGTATCAGCACTCCAATTCAAAAAAAAAAATTACAATTTGGTGCATTTAATGTGCAAGTTTTTCCTCTAGTGTGTTGCATTTCAAAAAAAAAAAAATTGCAACTAGGAATTGGTTTATGACAAATCTAATTTAAAACCAATCTAAACCCATCTTAATCCCCAATGTATCATATGCCTTCTATATGGAAGCTCTTCAAGCGTTTTGCACTCAAATGAACAAAAACAACAAAGTCCACTTGAATTAAAAAAAAGGCTTAGAACTAATGGAAATGGTATATGATAAATTTGGAATTAAAAGAGATATATTGTGGTAGAAGATTTAAACGAAAGATAGCAGCAAAATCACAAACAATCACTTATACATTACCACTATACTTATCACCTGTATATCACTAGGAATATTTATCTTTCTAGCTATTATCATAGTGGGTTTTAGATTTAAGATCTTATAAATTACACCATATATGTACTAGAAAGAAAATATTTAATAATTACAAATTTTCATAGCAAATATAAGAGTGGGTCTAATGGTTACGGGTATGTCTTTCTTTCTAAAAAGTCACAAGTTCAAATCCAAAGGGGATATGTACACCTCCCTTGTCCCACAAACAAGGGGTTCTCATCTACCAATTTTCCTACTTGACCATGACCTTAAAAATAGGTTATTATTATTATTATTTACTAATAATACAAAGAATACAAGGCCCAAAATATTATTCAATATGGAAAAGTTTGAAATAATATCATTATATATTATATAAGAACTATAAAATGTATAATTATTATTATTATTATTATTATTATATATTAATGTTAGTATAACCATAATGACCTAACTCAGGATCACACCATGTTTAATCCTTCGAGAGTGCCAGAATTGTAATCATGTCTACATCAAATATGTCGTCTCTCGTTTTCATCTATAAAATTAAACCATGAAAGTTAAGAAAAATGCTTAACCCATGCTGAAAAATCTCTCCTTACCTTTGTTGTTATTTGCTTCTCTTCACAAAATATCACTGAAATATTGTCCCTAGATTTTTGACGTTTGAGTGTGAAGCGAACAAAGTTCTTTCTTCATATTAATTACTCCAGAAGACTTGGAATATAAAGATATCCATGAAGATACAAATATTATATATTAAATGTATGAATAATATTGATACAAATGAGAGTGAAAGGCTTGCTTATCTACCAAGTAGGTGTCTCTTCATGGAGAGTCATGTCTCATTTAGACATAACTCTTCGACCTAATTACTAATTAACTAATCATTATTTATGATTATTATCATTTACATTATTTTACATTATTTCTTATATATTTATTCATAACATTGTTTTCCTCTTCAAAAAATTGTCCTCAAAGCTTACTAATGAAATGTTTGATAACTTTTTCCTGTTTCTGATGTCTTCTTGTCTCGGAATTGTTATCTTCGTCGATGTAAAATGATATGATCATGTAAGTGATAAACAAAAATGTCACGCTGAGAAGGGATCAAACCATCCTAGATTAATCTTATGTGGAGTATTTTGATCACTGGAATTTTGTAACGACTTGTCATCATAACACTGGATTGAGGTTACATCACTATTCTCTGGAACATCAGTTTGTTCTTTATTGTCTGAATGGTCCCAATACATAGCATGGTTGAATTGTCTACTCTCATGATTCAAATGTCGATAGGGAACTTTTTTGGTTTGATTTATTAAGTGTATTAAAATATTTTTATTTACTTCAAGTGGCGACGTTGTTGAGTTGGTTACAAAACCTTCACTTTGGGTGTTTATCATCTGAACTGCAACATCTACGTGTGTCTTTCTTCAACTAGTTTGCATTCTTCTTGAGTTATGATATTCATTGGATCGATATTAGTTCCCTTTATCTTCAACTTGGATTGTTACGATTGGAGATTTCGATACTTCTCCTTAAGTAAATTGTTCTAACTTGTCTTTTAATGCTTTTTTATCATCTTTAAGTTTCTTAATTTGAGTGAGTAGACTTTGATTATGGTTTCTCAAATGTAAAAGTTCTTTGGTTTCTGATTCATCAGCATTATTTTCAATGTTTTGACTTTTGAGTTTTTCATTTTTTAGATCTTTGATTTGTTCTAATAAATTTTTATTGAGGTTATTTAAACGCAAGGTCCCATCTTATTGTTCTGATAAATGCTTCTTGAGTTCTCTTTGTGACCTTAGTCTTCTTCACTTGTGCATGTAATTTTTCAACATGGTCTATGAGGCGAGAGATTTCTTCATCATTTCCATTACCTCCTTGTAATGCATATCCACATGATTTTTATGTTCATGTTGTAATGCTTTCTTGATTTGCCGAAGTTTGGCTATTTTGTCATTTTTTTTATTTTCTAGCTGCAATTTCTTGGTAAACTAGATTACATCATTTTGTAGGAGTGATGATGGACTTTCAACTTACAATGTGGATTATGTTTTCTTCATTTCCTTATTAAAATTAGCTTGTTGTTGCTTATATATCGCCATTAAATGTTTCATATCTCATACTAATGATTGTTTTTCTATATCACATAGACATTCGACTAAAGTAAAAGTTTTGTGACATTTTATGCAAACAACGTTTTGATTTCTAAATGACTTCTGACAATTAGGATATCTTTCTGAACAAAAAAGACATATTGCAAAGAAACCCATTTTTTTTGTATACCTTTTTTTTCCAAATAACCCTAATTCCACTAAGTTCTTTTTAAATTTTGTTTTCCTAATGGCATACTTGATATTTTCCCTTTTTATTTAAATTTAATTTAACTCCCTTTCTTTTTATATAAACTATTATGTATATATAATTTAACTCTTTAATTTCTTATTTTATTTTTATTGAATTTTAATCTCTTCATATATAATATATATAAATATATAATATATATATATATATATATATATATATATATAATTTGACTTTTTTTTTAATTATATTTATTTACACTCTTATTTTTTAATATCCAATTTATCTATGCATACCTTCCCACTAATGTTAATATATATATAATCACTTGGTATTCACCCACTAATGTTAATATATATAATCACTTGGTATTTCCTTAGTTAATAGCCATTATTTAATAATTTATTAATCTCGTACCAATAGTCACGTCCCTGCTCCACAGTTTATTTACTGCACTTTTTAATAAAATCTTAGGGATGTAGTTCTAATGTAAAGATGGCTCGATAAAAATGGCGGTTGCCACGTTTGGAAAACCAGGAATGGGAAGTGTTATTCCTGGCTTGGTGGGTGGACAACCCCATATGAAAGGTACGGTGACTATCGAGCAGTTGATGGAAAACCAGGAATGGGAAGTGTTATTCCTGGCTTGGTGGGTGGACAACCCCATATGAAAGGTACGGTGACTATCGAGCAGTTGATAGGCAACATTGGCATGGCTCGGCACTCCACAAGTTACAGTGGCTGCGTCAAGAAGGCCAACTCTGCAGTAAGGGAGAAAAACATTAATCGCCTGCGGTAGCAAGTAGGACGAGAAAGTACCCAAGCTGTGGACGGCATAGGAGAATGTGCTTGGCCAAAGGGCAAAGGTCCACTCGAGGGACGAAAGGCGAATCGAGGGGTGTTGTAGGGATGGATGTCATGGCTTTTGCAGGCTGTAAACGGTTTATTTGAACTTGTTAGCAGCGGAATTGTATGGCGAAAATGTAGCGAAGTTGCGGTGGCTAGGAGATGGTGGTATGCGGCTGTGCTACTGAGAACCCAATTGAGGTCGATCAGTGGCAACGACAACTATGATTGTGCAAAGCCAGTGGTCTGTGAAGGACGAGAGGTGAAGGTGGTAATGTTCGATGGTTGGGTGGTTGTTGGTAGCCCGATCAACGAGGAGTGATGCGGTTGCGTCACTGTATTACAGCGTATGCAGTTTTTTTATAATCTTTTATTTTTTAATTTATTTAATTATTTATTTATTTTTATAATAACTTTTTTAATGATTTATTAAAAAAATATCCCAAATATCTATATATATTGACTTTCTTTTTAACAATTTTTTTTTAATTTTTTTGGTTTTGTTTTTCATCCCAATCTTCTTCTTTTTTAAATCAAATGGTCAAAGGCATAAATGGCTATATGGAGAAACCCCAAATTCTAGTGGCGAAAAGCTTCAATTATAAAGCAACAAAATTCACAAAATGTTGCTTCAATTATACGGCAACAAGATTTGATAGAATGTTGATGGCCAAAGGCCTGGATCGGAGAACGAGACTCTTGTGCGGCGGTTGAGTTGGCCAAAGAATCGAACACCTCCTCTAAACACTTCTGATACCAAATGAAGGTTCTTTCTTCAAATTAATTACTCCAAAATACTTAAGCAAACAAAGTTCCTTCTTCAAATTAATTACTCCAGAATACTTGGAATATACACCTCTGATACCAAATGAAGCGAACAAAGTTCCTTCTTCAAATTAATTACTCCAAAATACTTGAGCAAACAAAGTTCCTTCTTCAAATTAATTACTCCAGAATACTTGGAATATAAAGATATCCATAAAGATACAAATATTGTATATTAAATGTATGAATAAGATTGATATAGATGAGAGTGAGAGACTTGCTTATATACCAAGCGTCTTTTCATGGAGAGTCATGTCTCATTTAGAGATGACTCTTCAACCTAATTACTAAATAACTAATCATTATTTATGATTATTATCATTTACATTATTTTACATTATTTCTTATATATTTATTCATAACAAAGTGTAGCGAAAAAACCATGGTGCATATGCATCTGCAAATCTTAGCACTCTGCAAATAAAATGCAATGGAATCTCTCTTATATACCCTTAGAATTCAATTTGAGATTGTTATGTAAAAAATTAATTAATTTTAGGTTTATTATTTAATTTAGGTTTAGTTAGACGAAAGGGCACGATCATAAGATCATGCCCTTTCCTAAAGGGTGCCATGGCGGTATATAAGCCAGGCAACCCATTGTAAATCATCATCTCTGTAATTCATTTTTATTAATAAAAGTATTTTATATATATTTCTCTTTATCCCGAAGTTTTTTTACTTCCTCTGGTATCAGAGTGGGTCGATCCCTTTTCTCGCTTTCCAACATCTCCTGCACTTGTCCATCATCTTCACAGTTCCACTGTAATCTGTCCACATATCTACTTTTATTCGGCATCAACCCCATCATACAAGCATCCACGACCACTCTGTGTCCGCTGCAACCCTGTTGACACTCAAGCGCACCGTGTCAAAAAACGTTCCTACACAGGCTCCTGTCGGGTTCTGCCTCATCCACCGACCCTAACCACCCTGTCGAAAAAACCGGCAATCACATTCGCTGTGCCAACACCACTTACCTCACAGCGTGTTGTCCGCCTCCGCGTGCTATCACAACCGCTATCTCATTTCCCCGGCAACCATTCCCGCCCACGTGCGCCATCGATACGAGGCCCCTTCACTGTTTTCTCTGCTGTCCGATTTCTTGTTGACCACCCTGCTCCATTGCAGTCTTTGTCCCCAATTCGGCCACCTTTCAGCCATTTGCAACTGCCTGCCCGACCGCCAACACTGTCAAATATCCATTCGTTCCTTGCACCTCTACTCTGCGTTGTGTTCCCACGCCACCACCACTGTCACAACAACCTCTGCTATCAACCAAAGCCAGCCACTGCGATTTAGCCACTCCTTTGCCTGCTCCCCAAGCCATCGCATAGCCAACATACGCCATCCGACCACTGCCAATAGACTATACCGTCATATAATTTTAAAATTAGTACAAAAAAATTCAAGTCCATACGTTGTCACACTTTAATTCAATTGACTGTTGGTATAAAATTTAGCCATATAAATTGGCAGCTTTGCTTCACAACGTGTGCCACAGTTTAGATAGTTTGTCACCGTCATTAGTCTAAAATCACTACCTTGACTTCCACAACAATTCCACCACCAACTGGCCAAAAAAAATTCGGGCGGGTTAGCTCATCACACCCACCCAGTCTCCGTCCTCCACACTTACTCAACCGTTATCGACCCCTGCGCATTTACTACTACGACAGGTGCGTATTCTCCTGGAGTGACACTCCTGTCAACAAGAAGTCTGCGGCTACGGGTTATATTTCCTGTCCGATTGCGTGGCTCTGCGATTAGACAGTTCTGGCAAGTGTCTGCGATAATAACGCGGAAAAAGGAACGAGAAGGGTGAACAGTCAACTGAACGTGACCCTTGAGTGGACGTGACTATCCATTCGACGTGATACATATCACCGGTTCCCACTCACCAGTAAACTGCGGATTAAAAATAAAAATAAAAATAAAATCGTTATATAAACAGTTATAAGTATAACGTGTTGCGATAAGTTCAAAACAGAACGTGACGGTTCAAAAGTTTATGATATATAACAAAAAAAATAATTATAATGTGATTATAATTATAACGTGGTTTAGTTATATATCATATTTTTAATTATATATATTATATATAATTTAATTAAAAGTTATATAATTTTATAACTTTAATTGTATATATAATATATATATAATAATAAAATTATAATTATAATAATTATAATTTATAACAAAAAAAAATATTAATTAAATTAAATTATAATTAATTTAATTTAATTTAAAAACAAAAAACAAAAATAATATATATATATATATTAATTTAAATTAAATATTAAATTAATTTAATTTATAAAAAAATAATATATATTATTAATTAATTAAATTATTAAATTAATTTAATTTAATTATATAAAAAAAAAAAGCCATACCGATATCCACATCACCAAAAAAACGAAACTTGAGAGATTAATTCAAGACCTTTTAGAATGTGCGACCTTGATCATCTTAGAATATCTGATCAAGTGGAAGGACTTACCCGAAGAAGACGCTTTCTGGCAGAATGAATCATTCTTCAACAACATACGTCGTTACTTATGCTTTGAGGACAAAGCATTCTTTCGAGAGGAAGGCAATGTTATGTAAAAAATTAATTAATTTTAGGTTTATTATTTAATTTAGGTTTAGTTAGACGAAAGGGCACGATCATAAGATCATGCCCTTTCCTAAAGGGTGCCATGGTGGTATATAAGCCAGGCAACCCATTGTAAATCATCATCTCTGTAATTCATTTTTATTAATAAAAGTATTTTATATATATTTCTCTTTATCCCGAAGTTTTTTTACTTCAGAGATCTTTCAAAACTATTCCATTTTCTTGATCACCAAATATCGCGCTAAAAAGAGGTTTGTAGAATCATCTCATAACTAAAACTCCATCTACTAAAGCATCCGAACAATTATGCTAAAATTATGCCACAGTTGTCCATCAATGTGACACAGGTTTCAACATAATAGTGAAAAGCTTTTGTTTACACTCCCAGGCATCATGTCCCAGTTGTTATCAAAGAACTATCTTCCAGTTTTTCCTCTATAATGAGCGTCATTTTATGTTGTTGTCTAAATCACCACACATAAGTATTTTTAATTCAATAAGGTGACAGGCAAACCAACTAGCTTCCCACCACTTCAATCACGACATCTTTTGTTGTACAATTTACCTTGAATTCTTGTCTTTGGCACATGGTTGAAATCCAGATGATCTCTTTCTACCAGATCTATCATCCTCTTGATTTTCTAGTAAATATATCCAAGCTATGCAACCTTTTTACAGCATTAAAGATGGTAAGCTTTGAATGCTATTCAGTTACCACTAACAAAATTTTGTAAACGTTAATATATGAACTCAGATAGCACGACAAACTGCCTACAAAATTGTTCCTTTCAATCAATAAACAGACCACATATGGGAGTCAAGTTCAAAATGTTATCTTCCACTAACACAAAAAGTTTGGTATGACTCCAACCAAGTAGCTATCCTCTTAAATTCTCTCAAAATTAGCCACCTCTCTTCATGATCAAAAATTCTTCACCTTGACTTTGTGCATTAATTAAAGTATCAATTCCTTTTAGAGGCAGAGGTGTCACTGGGGATCGGGGATGGAATGACGGCCAAATTGCCCATCACACGGTAGTTTGGTCATCAAATATGCTTAGAAATTTTTTCCACATACCCATCATCAAAGTGAAATAAAATACTTCAGCCCTCCGATAACGGTCAAAACCATCAAATTTGAAGGATCGACTTATTTTCAAATTTCAACCCTGTTGAATTTCCTCGCTGTGAATTTCCAATGTGCCATCAAAAAGCCCTATGGAAACATCATTGCTTGCATTCTCCTTAATTAATCCATGGAAACCTTGAGCATCTAATTCATAATTTACATTATTATGATAGATACGCAAAATACTTAGTCCAGTTGGTTAAATCCATCAATTCAAGAACTACAACACAAATATGCAAAGATCTATGAAGAAAATGAGAGCAAAGAAATTTAATACACCTCAATCCTATTCAGGTGCCTACACTGTTATTATCTGCATCGTGTGTTGCTTCTAAAAGCATTAATGAATTGTTTGACCCCTCAGTCACAACAGCTGAAATAGGCTCACTTGAAGTTTTTGTAGCATGATAGTTTTTCCCCCTCCAGATGACAATTTGTTCATCCTTGAAGAGGAGGAGGACACATGGTACCAAATCCTGCACTCATAAATGGTAAGAAACTGGTATTTCAGAATCTTCAGTGGCATCACAATATGCACTAATGTTAAATGGCATCAACAGATCTAAGGGGCTGGATTCAAACTGATCTAAAATTCAAAACACACTGACTGCCTAAGAAAGTTACCCTTAGTTTTGCACCAATCTTCTTATAGTCACTTGTTTCCACGCCTGTACAATCTATCCTTAGTAACTCATTCTGTGTAAAAGCATCTCTTACTTTCTGCACCAGACGATGATAGCACCCATTCTTTGCTACAAGCAATAGTACAAGACATTAAAAATTACAACAATCTTTTTAAACTGAGACAAAGTTAACATATATGACTCACAAAGAATGCATATATATTGCACACACTTACTAAGCCTTGTCAAAGGTGTGATACTCAGACCTCTCTTTCTCATTTCCTTGGTCTCTTCCGAAGTTAAGCCATCAACAACGTCCTTTATCAACCTTGGGTAGATAGGTTCATGAGGTTTCCACAACATTAGAGGAATAACAGGCCTTTGTTTAGGATCATAATGTCTGCCTCTATACAGTATAAGAATGTTAGTCCTGCGAGAAATTATCTTCCCACCAGTTTTGTCCTGAAAGACAGTACAATGTTGTCAATAAATTATATATGAAGCCAAATATCTAAATAACCCTAGCATTGATCATAAATGGCAAGGACATAAACCTGCTTTTTAGATTGACCAATATATATCTACCAAAGGAACATTAACCATAATTTACAATTATTCATTCTTAGTTGTGTCAGTGTCTTCAGGCTGTATCTTATCACCTAAAAGGACAAACATTTGAACCAATGTTGCAAACATCACGATACGTCAATATATCATGATGTGTAAGGCCGCAATAACATTGCCTAAAAAATCACATTTTGTACTGCCAATGAAATATCATGATAGTTTCGGAAAAATTGTGATGTTTTTAGAAAATTAGAAAAAAATCATGAGTTGATGGAAAAAAGTGTCAACGTTGCGACCACTCTCTTTTATAACCTAAGTAATATGACATGTCCTCTCCCCCCCTCGTGTCACATATTTCACGTGTCAGAGACAACATGTGTTTGACACGTCCAACACAAGTTTGACTCGTGTCAGACACAAGCCCTACTGGTGTCCCAAAATTTGGACACGTGTCTAGTGAAAAGGCATCATAAAATATATTTATTGCCTCATTCTCATGCAATTCAGTCACAGGTTGGAACTCTTAAATTTTTTGGAGTGCAGCTGAGGGAAATTAAGCAATGATAGAAAGGATTCCAAGTGTTGGCAAGTGGATTTGTGTGGGCCCTACTAATGCTTTTTCAATTAATGGTGATCTTAAATTTTTAAAGTGAAAGTAACATTCTCCAAGATGTTTGAGAGCGATTCTGACTGTTGGAAAATCAATGTATTTGTAGATTAATGTTGATCCTCCTTACTTCATAATTACTTGTGACATTTGCTGGCTTTTTATTATTTAGATTTACTTCTTCATCAAGCAATTACCAAAACATGAAGATCAAAAAGACACAACGAATAGAAGATATAGGTTCCAAGCTAGGGCAAAACCACACAATTGGGGAAAACCACACAATCCTCTAGATCAAAATGAGACCTCCTCCAAGTAGCAAGTCAGCCCTCAACAAGATTTCTTCCAAACAAGTCAAAGTCCACCAAAGTCAACAAAGGTCAAACTATACAAAACTTGCTTCAATCAAAGTTTCGGCCCTACAACATCAGGTCTGCAACTCGGCCTGCAATTCTTGGCCCTGCAACTAGCATAGAAACCCTAAAATTTTCGCATGTGTGAGCAAAAATAGTCAAAATTTTGGTCTCCTTCCTTCGTTTAGTCTTTCCTTGTCTTCTTGTCCTTTGCTTTTGTTTTTCTTCTTATATTGGTGCAGATCTGTTAAAATTGGCAACTAGGGCCAAATTCCACCTTGGGACAGCTCATATGATGGAGATGATTATTGCATTGGATTGCTCTTTTCGAGAGGTCCAAGTTTGATATAAAGATCATCTCATACGGACAAGCAGAAGTGTGATTTTCAATTTATTCTCTCACGTGTACAAATTGTTAAGGTCGGCCTCAGCGTAATGTAGACTCAAGAAGCCCAGTAGATGTGTCTCTTCATCCACATCAAAGTGTATAAATAGAAGAGACCTCTTTCTTCATTTGGACAACATTCACTCAACAATTCTTCTCACTTTAACAGATTGGTTCGTACAACTTGAAGATCTTCTCTCTCTCTCTCTCTCCCACGTGCGGCTAGGAGGACTGTTTTTTGGGCTGAAACAAAACAGAGTTTTTCAGACTAGTGACCAGTGTTGAACCTTGCTGATTTGACCAAATTTTGACTGGGTTTTGGAGGCAGAATTTCACTCTCTTCATCCCGCATTAATTGGCACAGAAATCGAGGTGTTTGGGACTAGCGTTGACCGCAGGGCTGATTGCTATTTGACCATGTTTAACCAACATTTGTGGGATTGTTTTGGGTTGACTTTGACCCTTGAAGAAGGTCGAATTAATATGCCTTTGATCGAGCCTCAAAGGAGGTGACTTGTTGCTGATTTGACAGCGTTGACTTTCTGGTTTGGGCTAAAGTTTGACTGCAGAATTTGAGAGCACTGATTTGACTTTGTATTGGGCTAGTCTATTTAACTTTTGTACTCTCTCTCTCTGTTGAACTATTGAATAATAATAAAAAGATTTGATCAAAGGATTTTTCCCACATCAAGGTTTTTCCCTGGCATCTACCAAATTTGGGGTCCTCTTGTCTTGGCTTGTCTTCTGCATATGTTTTTATGTTCTATCTGCATTTATTGTCAATGTGATTAATGGTTAATGTGATTGCTACTGGAAATTGTCATTGAGCTGCTAAAGGAACATTGAAGTAAATTGTGCTAAGCATAGAACATACCATTGTTATCTAAAATTAACATGGTATCAGAGGTCAGGGGAAGACAAAGCCCAAGCAAGAGTGAAGAAAGCAATCATTAAGGGAAGTTGTTGGACAAGAATTTGAAGCTAGCCTCAATGACAACTACATATTACTTCAAATCTGAGGACAAACTTAAGGACAAATCCGACTATCATGCATGGAAGATGTCTCTAGATTTGACTTTGGAAGAGAATGATGCTATGGACTACGTCAAAGGAAGAGTAGCAGATCCTCCTTCAGGTGCACCCACTGCTACAAAAACAAAGTACAATAAAGGTGATGTCAAAGCTAAGAAAATTATTGTCGATTCTATTCACAAGCCTTTGGTTGCCTATATTTTTGATTTGGAACCATCTAAGGAAGATGTGTGACAAGCTAGTTGGGATGTTCAAAGTAAATAATGCAAATCAAGTTCTCTTTCTCAAGAATAAGTTGAAAGACATCAAGATGGATAGAGGAGAATCCATTCAATCCTAATTTATGAGGATTACCGAAATCAAGAATGATCTCCTATCTATTGGAGACGTTGGTGGTGACAGGGAGCTCACTCTTATTGCACTTGGAGACCTTACAAGAAAATGGGATTTGTTTAACACTACCATCCTCAACAATGACAGGATTCCAAGATTTGATGAATCATTGGCTAGATGCACTCAAGAAGAAATAAGGATGATGGAAAGAGACGAGCCCTCAAATGGAAATACTCCTACCACCTTCTTCACTCATGCTATAAGGGAAGAACAATGTTGGTCCAAGAAGACAAGGTCACGGATTTAAGCAGGGATTCAAAGAAGGAAGATGCTTCAATTGCAACAGGTTTGGCCACTTTGCTGGAGAGCATCCTCACAAGAAGGATACTCCAAGGGATGGTGACAACAACAACCACAATAACTACAAAGGCAATGGCAATCAAAGTAACAACAGGTTCAACGAAAAAGGAAAGAGGAATGCTCCCGCTACTTGATATGGATTGGTTGATTGGTAGTGGTGCCTCAAGGCACTTCACTGGGTACAAGGAGGCCCTCTCAAACTATTGAAAATAAGACAAATATAGAGATCATACTTGGGGATAATGCCACTTATCCCGTGAAAGGAATTGGGATTGGCACTCTTCACTTAATCAAGGGAAAACCCTTCATTTACAAAAAGTGTTGTATGTACCTGATCTAAAAAAGAACCTGGTCTTTATTTCTGCGATAGAAGATAAAAGTTTCAAGGTGACATGCGTTGATGGGAAGGTATGTGTTTGGCAAAGGAAGCTGAAAGATGCATTTACAAATGGTTATGCTCTTTCAAAGCCTTGGTCGAGAATCAAATAAGGAAGAAGATCAAAATATTGAGGATCGATAATGGAACCGAATATGAGTCAAATGAATTTAATGACTATTGTAGAGAAGCTGGGATTAAGAGGGAGACCACTACTGCATATACTCCTAAGCAAAATGGTGTTGACAAAGAAAGAATTGAACTATCATAGAACCCACCTGTGCCATGCTTCATGACCAAGGCCTACTAAAGTTCTTATGGGGAGAAGCTGCCAACACCGTTCTCTATGTTCAAAATAGATGTCTGCATCAAGCATTAGACTTCAAGACAACCAAAGAAGTTTTCACCAGTAAGAAACCTAATGTTTCTCATTTTAGAATTTTTGGTTGTCCCGTATATTTTCGTGTGCCTAAAGAGAAAAGAAACAAGCTAGATGTATCTGGAAACAAAGGACATTTGTGGGCTAAAGTGAAACTTCAAAGGCATATAGAATCTACGTGCCTGGTCAAAGAGAAGTGGAAATAATACAGGATGTCACTTTCGATAAAGATTATGCCCTTGGGAAAGTCTGAGATCTTCCTTTCCCTAGGAAGGACAATAACGATGATGCAGGAGAGAAGGATGAATCCCCAACAGATGATTCAATGCCCGATGTTGAAGGTCCGATGGATCCTATTGATCCGCTTCCTAGTGAGCCCTCTACTTCAAGAAAAAGACCTTTATGGCTCAAAGATACTCTTGAAGATGTCGAGAGACATGTTGCACCAAGGGGGCCATTTCGTGAAAGCAAGAAGTCAAACAGGTACCAAGGTTACTTAGCTGCCATGAATACCATAGTACAATCTGAGCCATGTACATTCGAAGAAGTCGTGAAGCACCAAGTTTGGAAGGATGCGATGAACGAGGAATATGAGTCAATCATGAAGAATGATTTATGGGATGTGGTTCCTAGACCCAAGGACAAGTCAATGGTCACTTCAAAAATGGCTTTACAAAATCAAACATGGAGCTAATGGGAGCGCTGAAAAGATCAAGGCCAGGTTCATTGCTCGAGGCTTCTCTCAAAAGGAAGGACTGGACTATGATGAGATATTTGCACCTGCTGCCCGATATACCACTATCCATTCGATCATAGCCCTTGCTGCTTCTCAAGGATGGAGCCTACACCAAATGGATGTCAAAATTGCTTTCTTGCATGGCTCACTTAAGGAGGAAGTCTATGAAGAATAGCGTGAGGGGTTCAAGGTTCGAGATCGTAAAACACATGTATGCAAGTTGAAGAAAGCCCTCTATGGGTTGAAGCAAGCCCCCGGGGCCTAGCATGAGAGGATAGATAGCTATCTTATGAAGTTGAGTTTTACAAGGAATGAAGTTGACCCCAACCTATACTTCAAGGTTGAAAAGGACAGGCCTCTCATTCTAGTCCTTTATGTAGATGATCTCTTTCTGATAAGTGATGACCCTCTCATTCATCAACGCAAGAGGGAGTTGGCTTCTGAATTCGAGATGAAGGACCTAAGACTAATGCACTACTTACTAGGGCTGGAGGTCTGGCAAAAGCCAGGTGAGATTTCCCTTTCTCAAGGATAATACATTGTAAAGCTACTTGAGAGATGTGGGATGGTGGATTGCAAGTCTGTGTCTGCTCAGATGGAACTCAACTTCAAGAAGTTATGTGGAAGTGTCGTTGGGCCCAGATTAGCGAACCCTTCCGAGTATCGACAACTTGTGGGAGCCCTAGTGTTCTTGGTAAACTCTCGTCCTGACATATGCTTCATTGTGAACACGTTGAGTCAATTTATGGTTGAGCCTCATCACATTCATTGGATCGCTGCTAAGAATCTCTTGAGATATCTTTGGGGCACAATCCACTATGGACTGAGATACAATGTCGTGAATTTGAGGCTACATGTATATACAAATGTTGACTGGGCTAGTAATGTGGTGGATTGTAAGAGCATGTTTGGGTGTTGCTTCTCTTTGGGGTTTGCTTCAATATCTTGGATGAGCAAGAATAAAAAATCAGTTGCTTTAAGCACCGTCGAGGCCAAATTTGAGGAAGCTCTTCAATGAGCTATTTGAGCACATGTTGGATACCACCATGATTTTTTGCAAGAACTAGAGCGGGATTCGCCTTTCAGAGAATCCCGTATTCCACAACTGCACCAAGCACATTGATATCAGGTACCCACTTTATCTGGGATATGGTACAACGGGGAGCAATAAAGCTCCAACACATCAGGACGACATTCTCACGAAGCCCTTAAGGAAGGTCAAATTCTTAACCTTATGAGAGAAACTTGGAATCTTGGAAAGACCCTATTATGAGGGTCCCGCATGAGTTGGACACTAAGCTCTGGGAGTTCCTGGGGGGCTTGTGGTACTTCTTGGAGCTATGAGCGACCATAGGGTGAGTGGTTCACCTTCTCCTAGTGGTGCACTATGTACACGGTGGGTGGTTCACCTTCCCCTAGTGTTGTGCTATGTACAGAGTGAGTGGTTCACCTTCCCCTGTGACACCCCATGACAGTTAACATGTATGTAGGGCGAGTGGTTCACCTTCCCCTACGATTGACATATGCATAGGATGAGCGGTTCACATTCTCCTATGGCATATGAGCAAGATGAGTGGTTCACCTTCTCTTGTCGATGCCTTAGCATACATCCTTCCCATGGAGTTTCTAGGACCCATGGGAAGTACCTCTCATCTAGCCAATGAGTTGGGAAAAGTGGTTAGGGACCATAGCACTATCGATGGACACATCATTTACTGTTGTACTCCTTATGACTAGGATGCATGGTGTTCAACAACTTGATCTGGGATCAAGGACTGACTTTTGTTAGTGGAGAGTGGTAAGGTCTTGTGGCTCACTCTCGATCACTTCTTCTTCATTATTACTTCATGGTTCAGCAGAGCAAAGCAGTGATGACAGATGATGACAGGATGGCATGATGATAACAGGATGGCATGATGATGACAGATGGATTGGTAGATGGAATTCTCCCTAGTTGAGAGGGAGTGTTAAAATTGACAACTAGGGCCAAATTCCACCTTGGAACAACTCATATGATGGAGATGATTATTGCATTGGATTCCTCTTTTCGAGAGGTCCAAGTTTGATATAAAGATCATCTCATTCGGACAAGCAAAAGTGTGAATTTATTCTCTCACATGTACAAATTGTTAAGGTCGGCCTCAGCTTAATGTAGATTCGAGAAGCCAAAGAGATGTGTCTCTTCATCCATACACAACATCACATGTACACGGCACCACTTGCACAATGTGTACACAACACCACATGTACACTTCACCACTATACAACGTGTACACAATACCACATGTACACACTACCACACACACAATAAGTATGCGACACCAAATGTACATAGCACCACATGCACAACATGTACAAAGCGTATAAATAAACAAATTGGTTTGTACAGCTTGAAGATCTCTCTCTCTCTCTCTCCCATGTGCGGCTATGACTTTTTCTAGGTTGAAACAGAACCGAGTTTTTCAAAGTGTTGAACCTTGTTGATTTGACCGAATTTTGATTGTGTTTTGAAGGCAAAATTTGACTCTTGAGGCCACATTAATTGGCATAGAAATCGAGGTGTTTGGGGCTGTTTAACTAGAGTTGACCACAGGGTTGACTATTGTTTGACCAAGTTTGGCCAGCATTTGTGGCACTATTTTGGGTTGACTCTGACATTTGATGGAGGCCAAATTAATTTGCCTTTGACTGAGCTTCAAAGGAGGTGACTTGCTTCTGATTTGACGAGCATTGACTTTCTAGTTAGCACTGAAGTTTGACTGCAGTTGACTACAAAATTTGACAAGTCTGATTCAACTTTGTATTGGGCTAATCTATCTGACTTTTGTACTCTCTCTCTCTGTTGAACTATTGAATAATAATAAGATGATTTGATCAAAGGGTTTTCCCCACATTGGGGTTTTTCCTTAGCATCTGTCGTATCTGGTGTCCTCTTGTCTTGGCTTGTCTTCTACAGAGGTATTTATGTTCTATCTGCATTTACTGTCAATGTGATTAATGGTTAATGTGATTGCTACTAGAAATTATTGGAAATTGTCATTGGGTTGCTAAAGGAACATTGAAGTAAATAGTGTTAAGTATAGAACATACCATTATTATCTAAAATTAACAAAACCGATCTTGTTGTGCTGTCCCAAATGAGTCGAAGTCTATGCTTTATATACACTAGGAGCATGAAACCCATGCTTAAATAAAATTATTTTTCTTCTTTTACATGAAATACAAATTGATGCAAGTACAAAGATAATAATGATGACCGAACCTAGTTACTTTTCCAACACTCCTACTTAACTAGGGAGGTATTCATAATGATTCAACGGGTCTATGTCAAGTTGAAATATTCTCATAAGAAGTGATCCAAATTGATGAGCATCAATGATGATAGTATCATCATAGCCAACATTGTCACATTACCAAGGCCTTGACAGGTACACTCTATCTCTCCATAAGTTCAAAGCACAATGTTGGGAGACATTCAATGGGGCACAACACCGCCTCACCGAGGTACATACTCCACCTAGGATACTAGGACCGAAGTATGTCCTCCACAAGACCATTCTTTATCCAAGTCCATGTACTTGACTTTGGATCTCCATCCTAGTCCATCATAGTACATGACTCAAGAATGTATGTCCAACATGCTTATCCAATCCACCATTTTCCTTATCCATGTCCATGTACTTGACTTAGCATATTAATCATAATTTGTCACAATACCTGACACAGGGAGAGTGCATCAACAAGCCTCAGCTTGTGTCGGAAGTACTCATATTCCCCTTACATGAACTACCTACAATTGTTGTAGCTTCCTCAACCAGCCCTCTTATCACTAAGTTTGCTCATCTTGCAACTTCTTGAACTAGGGCTCCAAATCTGCCTCCTAACAGTGCATGAACTTGTACTTGAGGTCTTCACCAACTGCATCCTGAACTGTGTCCAACACTACTTCCTGCACTGCATTGCTTCTTGTCTTGAAGATAGCCCATCACATAGTTCCTTCAACTGATTGATTATCACAGAACAAAGTTAGTTAATCTATTGTTCAGTCAACCTTGAACACAACTTGACTGATCTTTCCAATCAATCTTGATCAGTCAACACTGCTCCAAAGACTCTCTAGCTGCTATTCCATCTTTCCAAAATAGCCAACTCTCAGGGTATTCAAATAAACCTTCTTGCCAGTCCTCCCTCTTAGATGATTGTCCTTGCGGTTTCTATACACAGCTCTCTAACTATCCTATTGTTGCTTCAAATTGACAGTCCCTGGGGCACCAATCAAACTACCTTTCATTAGTAACTTAGTTGCTCCATGATTGCTTATCATAAGGTCTTCTAAGCACAGCCCACTTGATAGTGAATGTGCATTGCTTCGCTATCCTTAGGGTTTCCACAGATCTGCCCACACAATAGTGAACCAACTCTCTATAAAGAGCTTCTTAAAATTTTCCCTCTAAACATCCTTCAGAATTTACTAAAAGACTACTTATTAAGGCTTTTACAAAAGTCAACCAACATACAGCCCACTTGTGACAAATTTGCCACTTGTCCACAACACTTAGGCCTTACCAGTCAGCCACTAACAGTGCTCCAACCACTGTACATAGGCTGCTTCTCTAACTGTCCAAAATCAGATCTTTCTTCCTTCACTATGTGAGCCCTACCTTGCCGCCCATCTGCTCTCACTACAATACATTCTCTGAGGCTGAATATGGCCCACTTGAAGATTAGGATTCCCTAAAAACCTATGTTGCCAGGAAACGTGGGTGCGGGGACGGGGACGCGGACGGCATTTTTGGAAACAGGGTGCGTGCGTTCGTCGGGTAATATAATAATATTAAATTTAAAAATATATTTTATAAATTTATAATTTTAATTAAAATATAATGAAATTTGCAATTTGTATATTTTTTCAACTTTAAACAAGAAAACTTTAATGATAATCATTTAAACATGTTTAGTCTCTCCCATATAAAAACACAATTTTTTCATAGGAGATTCTTCTCAACCTGATAGTGGTCTAGACTTTTCTTGATGTCTAATCATCCACCTGCCCCATGCATGGTGTGCTCTGTGGTAAAGCAATCCCAAAAATTTAAAACAGTGGCAGCCTTACCCTTCCACAAAACACGCTTATTCATTTAGGCATATTTTCTTAGTTTTAATATTAACATGATGTTATCAGAATGCTGTGAGAAATTGGCAGATTTTGATACTTAATTTAGCCATTTTCCAAAATAGCCCTTCGCCATTTAACAGCATCAGCTGATTACAGCTTATGGCTGGTCTCAATCCTACTTTCTGTTTGACCGAAAATGTCTAAACCTGTATGTGTGCATTTACAGTTTATAATTTGATGGTTATTAACTTATTTGGCTCGGGAATGAATGTTTCATAAATTCATTCCAAATTGATTTACAAGAATCTGCAGGCTCAAATTACAGAGTAAGAGGTCTCTTTTCCAGTTCTGGTTTCGATGCCATATAATATTAAAGGCATTGAAGATCAACAAATACAGGAGATTCATAATTTACATTGAGACTCTAACGAACCTTGGGCATAAGTTTTGAAATTGTTTTTATAAATTTATAGCATTAGAGTCTAAGACTAATGGAGACACTAATCATAAGAGTCTCCTGCGGTAGGAAGGGACTCATGAATGTGCAAACAGCTACCCTTTTTTTTCCAACTATGGTCATCACCTTATTAAATATTTCCACAAAGCTACAACCAATATGATATGATATTCTGCTTGTGGGATTGTACACCCATAATGTTCCTTTTATAATATTGAGATATCATAATCATATATGATTTCAGAATACTGTGTTGCTCATAAGTTTTGAAAAACTTATCACTGTTGATAAATTTTTACAATGATTCATTACCCTTGAGCAGCACGTCATGCCCACAAAGCAATGCTAAGGCATGTGAACAAAGACAGTCTTTGGAAACTGTAATCTTTGGAAATGATGGCAGAAAATTTCCTTGAGAAACATTCAGAAGACCTTAAGGCTTACAACCATCTCTGAAGGACAATCCAGACCAATGACCATCAATGACTCCAAAAATGATATCATTCATTTATGGCATATATTCTATATTCTATGGCATATCATTCGTTTATGGCATATCATTTTTTAAATTTCAATAATAAAAAAAAAAAATTGAAAATTAAATTTTTAATATAGGTTTTTTATGAAGAACCCAAAGAACCCAACCCGAGAACCCGAAGAACCCGAAGAACCCAAGAACCCAAGCACACGAAGAACCCGAAGAACCCAAGCACCTGAAGAACCCAAGAACCCGTTAAAGGAAAAGAACCCAAATTTTTTTTTTGAAGAACCCGGTTCTTCTGGGTTCGTCTGGGAAGAACCCTTACCCGAATCCGGTACTTGGGTGCGGGAACCCGGGACGGGTTCGAGAACCCCACCCCCGGGTGCAGGTACCCGTGCAACACAGCTAAAAACAGTGTGGTCATACCTCTCTTCACTTAGGATCTCAACCTCCCATCCTACGTATTGTTCTTGAGCGATTTAACACAGAGTTTAGCACAGCACTTTAAGGGCAACACACCATTTGAAGGAGCCCAGGGCACATAAGGATAGTCACTTAACATTCCTTCTAGGACACTGTTCTTAGACTTGTACTAGCTCCACACCCTCAACATCTTGTCTCCATGAGTCTCGGCCCAAAACACATACTTCATTTTTTATTCAAACCTTAGTCACACTTTAGGTCTGATCCTAGTCTAAAGCAGCCCCAACATGTCAAACGGAACTCTTATTCCTTCACGTTTTACCTTTCCTTTACCATGGATGCACCCTGCCTGCAAATCCGCATTCACTTCAGGTGTAAGAGCTCTCACAACTAGCACTAGGTATCTCAGTCCTACACAAGAATCTTCAGATTATTTGGCCCTGTTTTGATCCACAAATCAGAGATAAGGGTGATCTCATACTCGGCCCTGAAATACTTTTCTTTGCTACAAAACAGAGATTACAAACTCGGCTTCTACTCCAGCTGCAAGGGTCTCAAACTTGGCTACTTTTCCTTCAATGTACATGTGCCAGAACATAAACAAAAGACAGAATTCTCTTGCTCCCTTTCAAGCTCGGTCTCCTGAGGTATGCGAGGTTTTTCTTGAATGAATTCAAATCTTCATCCTGATTCAAGCTTTATCTTTTAGGAGAGATTTTGAGGTTGTCATCTTACTTCATTTGGCATGTCTTAATTCCTTATGTCATTAAGACATTCATTACTTATCTAGGTCACTGCCAAGTGTTATTTCACAGTTGGGTCAAACCAATTATCTAGATCACTAATTTTGTCTATGCCACATCATCATGAAGCAAGGTCACGGTTATTTCAGAAGATAAGCCTTATTACAGTCTTGCCTCGTTGTGTATTGTTGATATGTCAAACTTATATCCAAGAAAAGGAACTTGCATCATTGAAGATCTTGCAAAGTTTTGGTTTTCCTTCATTTCAGATCATCTATCAAGCCTTCAACTTCAATTCAGATCTTTTGTCAAATAATGATGACTACGGATCACTTGAACTATGTCATAGATAATGTCAAAGATATATGCCACAGTACTTTGCATTTCTTCCATAAATTGTAAGTCTGAATCACACATAGATAAATGTGTCTTGATGCCTTTCGGAATTTTGCACAAAACCTCAGTCTAGCAGTCCAATGAAGAATAGTTCTCATTCTATCATATCGCAAAAAGAGCGAGATATGCCACAGCACTCCGGATGTAAATCTCATTCACAGTTTTAGACTTGAATCCGAACTTCAAATAGTTGATCCAGAACTTCGTATCTCAGTTATATCTTGCAGGAGGTGACTTGAAAAACTTTTGCATTTGTGGTCATGTGATGAAGAAAGTTTGCCATAGAAATATATAGCATATTTCGATCTTTCTATACATCTGCCCAGGAGCAAAAGTCACATTTCTTCATATGGATGATTTTCTTTTAGAACATCGGGTACCCTCTTGAATTAGCCATTACAGAGGTTTCACAAAACTTCATTTAACAAACCTTCGTACTAGTAGTCTTTAGACAAGCCAACAGTGTATATACTTCTAACCTTTAATACTTAGATCTCCTTGATGGATGGCTTTAAACTTCCAGGACTAAGCCAACAGTAAGTGATCTTCAATTTTCCTTTTACAGACTTTAGCTCTGATCCCATGTTGGAAAATTAAGGTATTTGTAAATTAATATTGATTCTCCTTACTTGATAATTACTTGTGATATTTGTTGGTTTTTTATTATTTAGATTTACTACTTCATCAAGCAATTACCAAAACATGAAGATCACAAAGACACAAAAAACACAAGATATTGGTTCTAAGCGATGGCAAACCCCCACAATTGGGAAAAACCCAAACAATCCTCTTCTTATAAAATCAGATCAAAATGACCTCCAAGACCCAAAGACCAAGACAACCTCCAAGTACCAAGTCAGCCCTCAACAAGATTCCTTCCAAACAAGTCAAAGTCCACCAAAGTCAACAAAGGTCAAACTCAAAGTTTCAGTCCTGCAACTTCAGGGCTGCAACTCGACCTGTGTTGAAAAGTGTAACTAGGTTCGGTCTTCATAATGACATGTAATTGTGACTTTTGTAAATGATGTAATAAAGGAAATAAAATTATTTTATAAGCCTTGCTTCATGGGTTTCATGAGCAAGTGATTTTATTTTTTATGGCTCCCATTGTGAGCCTTAGGATTTGTCATTAAGGTCAAAGGATTAATGTCATGTATGAAGAGCTCTTCTTGAGCGTATGTAAAATGTATATGAGTCAACCTAGTGTCTAGAAATCCCTCCAAAATGACAAGCACAGTCCTCTTGACTTAATGCCAGCCTGCAATATGAAAAAAATAAACTTATGTCAGCTCACCCAAATGACACACCTATTCAGATGATCAATTCAGCTTAATATATGGTCGAATTACTATATAAAAGAGGCTAGGCTCCTCACATAAAGACAGTGAATAGACTTTGCAGATCTAAGTCATTTCGATGGAGAAGACAGAAAAGGATCTTCGCATATTTCTGAAATTCGGAAGAAGGAAAAGAGTCTTGGGTTACCACTTTCTCGGTGAAGGCTACAAGGATACGCACCACAGTTCTGTAAGGGAATTCAGATCTCTCTAGAGATCACAGTAACAGCGAATAAGAAGTCTTGGTCTAAGGAAAAGCTACAGTGAGAATTCCAGTGGCCTGTCACTGTGATCTCAGAAGATAAATAATTCACATACCTCCATTCAGGTGTTGAAATTTGGTACCGGAGGACAGGTGGTTCCCTTAGGCTTTGATCTTTGGCCTAGGGAAAAGTGTCCAAAAGATTTTAATTTTTCTCCTAAAGTGACTTTATAATTTTTATAAAGTTAAAATCTAATTTAAAAGTGACTTTAAGTGATAAAGTTACTAAGTCTAATTTTAAAGTGACTTTTATAAAGTCAATGAAAAATTAGAAAGGAAAAGTGACTTTGGAAATAAATGACTAAGTGGGTCTTTATTAAAGTGGGGTGAATTAAAAAATAGAAAGTGAGATTTAAATGTGCATTTAATCTCAGCCATTGATCTAAATCTATTTCAGCCATTGGATTTAGAGATTACCCAAAAGTCACTTGGATCACCCAAAAGTCACTTGGAGTTATATTAAAGGAGGAAAAGGAGGAAAAGATCATTCATTCTTTCATGAGCAGATTGGGAGAAGGAGAGCAAGAGAGCAAGGGAGATTTCTGGACAAGAAGGAGAAAGAGGCAGCAGTTTGGCACACATACCAGGCAGCTCTTCAGCAAAATCAGAACAACAGAAAGACAAGCAGAACAGCAGCAAGAACAAGCAGAAAAAGCTGTTTTTTTGCTGAAAACTGAGAAGTTTCCAGGTGGTCCGTTGGGCTGAAAACGGATAAGTTTGCTTGCTGAAAAAATTATTTTGCTGTAATTTTTTGCTGAAATTTTCTTGCTGTAAAAAGACATTTTTCAGAAATAAAGAAGAGCTCTCAAACTGGTTTTCCCCAAGAGTTGTAGGGGGTTTTTCCAGGGTCACGTTGACCAAAAATATCAGTGTTTTAATGTGTTTTAATGGCTGTTTATTACTGCTGATTTTTATTTCTGCAATTTCCAGCATTCTGTAAATTTTCCAGAATTTGTGTTTTCAGCAAAATTTATTTTTTCCACCTCGTTGAATGTATGGTTATGGGAAAGGGCATTTAACTACATGGGAGAAATAAGGAGAAACTGAAAACTGAGGTGGGAAAACAGAAATTTTAACATGGTATCAGAGCTTGAGTGCTGAAGGGCAGTTTGGGACAGCAAAAGAGAAAAAATATAGCTGCTGATTTTTCACTCAGGAAATTCCAGCAAGCTGATTTTTCATAAACAACAGGTTTTATCTTTATTACAGCAGTGCTATTTTTCAGTTTAGGACAGCAGGATGTCATTGGGATTGAGGGTGGAGGATAGGTTGGATGGGCATACAAATTACAGCGTTTGGAAGGAGAGAATGCAGAGTATCTTTGAGGAGACAAAAGTCTGGGATATCATGGTGCATACCACTCAGACCCCTGATGTTGTGCCTACTGATGCTACTCAGTTGGCTGCTTATAATAGAAAGAACAACAAGGGTAAGAGGCTGATTCTAGACGGAATCAAAGACCATTGCATTTCTCATGTGAAAGGTAAGAGCAATGCCCATGAGATGTGGACAACATTGTCCAATCTATACCAGAGTACCAATGAGAACCGGAAAATGGTTCTGAAGGAGAAACTGAAAAACATTAAGATGGGCAATGATAGTGCAGCTGGATATCTCACTAAGATTACTAATGTGAGAGATGAGTTGGCA
>APFE030793907.1:0-17314 GCA_000404065.3 Pinus taeda | reverse complement strand
TGAAAACGGATAAGTTTGCTTGCTGAAAAAATCATTTTGCTGTAATTTTTTGCTGAAATTTTCTTGCTGTAAAAATACATTTTTCAGAAATAAAGAAGAGCTCTCAAACTGGTTTTCCCAAGAGTTGTAGGGGGTTTTTCCAGGGTCACGTTGACCAAAAATATCAGTGTTTTAATGTGTTTTAATGGCTGTTTATTACTGCTGATTTTTATTTCTGCAATTTCCAGCATTCTGTAAAATTTCCAGAATTTGTGTTTTCAGCAAATTTATTTTTTTCAGCTTGTTGAATGTATGGTTATGGGAAAGGGCATTTAACTACATGGGAGAAATAAGGAGAAACTGAAAACCGGGGTGGGAAAACAGAAATTTTAACATCAGGTGGCTTAGTGCAGAAGACTAAGGGAATGAAGTGACAGTGTCTCGGTGTTGAGGAGAGTCCACTGTTTGTAAGATAAGAAGACAATGGTTCGGATCAAGTTCTGTGATACCTCATTGCTACAGAAAGAAGGATCCAGTGTTGAAGTTACAGTCTCAATAATGATGCATTCGGACATGATTACAGTACAGTGATAAAGTTTTTACACGGATGGGTTTCGAAGCTCTCTCATTGCTATCTCGGTGAAGGCCTCTAGTGATGTAGCAGTGGAAGAAGAATCTAAAAGACAGAAGCAGAAAAGGACTCGTGCCTTGATCATGGAGTGGCTAATACGTTAAGGGTCTTGGTCTTGGCATTCGTCAATTGGAATCTCTAAGAAGAATTTGTGTGGGTTTTCCTCTCAAAGTGTGAGAGGTTTTGGCCCTGGCTCATAGCCTACATGCTGTGTCTCTTGTTTATTTATGTTCTTGCGTTGGTTACTGTTTGATGAAGAAGAACACTAAGAATTTAACCAACAACAAAAAATCCTAACCTAATCATGTAAAAAGCATTCACAAGCAGTCGCCAAAGTAGAGAAATCATCTTAATGCTAATGCCCTAGATTTCTCAACACGGTATCGGAGCTAAGGTGTTGAAGTCAAAGGAAGGGCATCTAATCAAAGAGACATTCAAGGATTAAGTTTCAAGAAGGGCATCAAAGTGTTTAAGGTTAAGAACTCAAACATTTGCTGGAAGGAAAGGAAGTTTGGAAAAATTCTGGTCCTCGGGAAAGAAAGAAGAGCATCGCTGAGATTCAATGCTATGGAAGTAAAGATTATGGACTTTACAGGAAAGATTGTCCTAAAGGGACAATATCAAGAGAAGAGAAGAAACCCATATCACCGAAGAATTGGAGGAAGCTGAAAAGAAGAAGTCCAAGAAGAGAGGAAGTAAGAAATCTCTGCTATGTTTGGGATAGTCTCCCTCACAAAATGGCTTGACATAGCTTCCAAATTTTATGTTATAGGATATGTCTATAATAAATAATAAGATGCATCATGCCATCATGGAAGCATTAGAATCAAGAGCTTGTGACATCACCATAGGAAACATGAAGGATGTCTAATAGTCAACTTTGAAGGATATAGCTCTTGGTGAGCTCACTAAAAGATCAAAGGAAGAAGTCATCCAAGACAAGTCTCATCATACATCAGTTTAACAGGGAAACATCTGCTGAATAAGGATATGCGAGATGAAATCCTCATTGAAGAATTCACCGATCGAGAGAGGAAGCAAGTGTTTCATTAGGAACTCCAACTTGTGGAGTTCATGGGATGATGGTATGATGACATGAGAGATGAAGCAGATCAAGGGGTTGAAGATCTTTTCAATCAAGGAAGTTGCTGAAAGAAACCTAGATGACCTAAAGGTAAATAAGGTATGTATGCTTGTATTTAATATTATAAAGTCATGTCATATGGTTGCATGTAACAAGGATCACTACTTCTATTTTGAAGCATGATCGAAGAAAAGGAATCTCCTCCTGTGAAAGAATGTTAGAAGGCATAAGTCACACTAGATGAAATCAACAAAATATGTCCTCATATTTAGTATGAGGTCGTTGACTACGATTGAGGAACTCTAATTGGAAGCTCCTGGGAATAAAGCGTGTGAAAAGATAAGAAGAGGTCATGATAATATGCAACGAAGGTAGAAGGCATTCAAAATCCGACGTCCAAGAAGATTTGACTAGAAGATCTTCCAAAAGGATGTGAAGACTCTGATGGAAGTCGGAAAAAGATAGAGACCCTTGACATTGAATATATGTGGGAGATGTGTCAATTTGCATGCAGGACGTTGATACTTACAGGAAGATGCTATGGTGAAAGATCATCACAACAGTTATTTTGATTTGAAGTGCTCTATTTTTGAACTAACATCTGGTTGGGCTTATGTAGGACTATCAAAGGGAAGATTTGTGTATGACTTCCAAGCAAACCATATAGAAGGATGTAATGTCCTTCCAAAAAATATGGCAGAAAAGCAGAATAACATGAAGCAAAGCCAGATGGAAAACCTGATGATCACTTTCTAATGAGTTGAAGACATGATTGACTCATGGACAAAAGTGATCGATGATATGTGCCCTATGTAGAAGTTCCCCAGAAATGAAGACTCCTTGACAAAGAAGAAATTCATGACATCGAAGAAAGGAGATCTTCAAGCAACTGATTGTTTGAGGATCTCCACATGAGGAGCTGTGATAGGTCCCTGGTTAAGAGAGAGCCGAAAAAGGAAGTTTCTTACTTAGAAGAAGCTTGGGAAAATTCCTAAGCAAGAAGCTTAGGTACATTCCTATGTGATAGGAATGAGTACATTCCTTTAATAGAAAAAAACCTCCTAGTTTAAAACTAGTGATAGACATGTTGTTCTGATCTTCCCCAGGGAAAACAGAATGGAGGACTGTGTAATCATTTGGCATCCGATACTCTTTGGGGATGAGATAGGGCATCCCATGGAAGAGTAGTCACTGAGAACCGATATTTTTTTGAGGACTGGGGAGTCCAAGATAAGAATAGTTCTCATGGAGCATATCCTAAGTGAACCCGGGTGGGGTATGTTCCTAGAGAGACAATGATGAGTGTGTCTATAAATCATTGGTCTCGCCAACATTGGGCTCAATATCTTGTGGAGAGATGACGTTGTTAGTCAAGGGCTTGCTATAAAACAATGTTGGTTGATATGATGTTATACAAATGAGTTACAAATCTGAATTCTTTTTATGAGAAATTCTTCATATTGAGAATGACCAAGTACCATTATGAATACCTTCCTAGTTAAGAGGAAGTGTTGAAAAGTGTAACTAAGTTCGGTCTTCATAATGACATGTAATTGTGACTTTTGTAAATGATGTAATAAAGGAAATAAAATTATTTTTATAAGCCTTACTTCATGGGTTTCATGAGCAAGTGGTTTTATTTTAGATGGCTCCCACTAAGAGCATTAGGATTTGTCATTAAAGTCAAAGGATTAATGTCATGTATGAAGAGCTCTTCTTGAGCGTATGTAAAATGTATATGAGTCAACCTAGTGTCTAGAAATCCCTCCAAAAAGACAACCACAGTCCTCGTGACTTAATGACAGCCTGCCATATGAAGAAAACAAACTTATGTCAATTCACCCAAATGACACACCTATTTGGATGATCAAGTCAGCTTAATATATGGTTGAATTACTATATAAAGGAGGCTAGGCTCCTCGCATAAAGACAATGAATAGACTTCGCAATCTGAGTCATTTCGATGGAGAAGACAGAAAAGGATCTTCGCATATCTCTGAAATTCGGAAGGAAAAGAGTCTTGGGTTACCTCTGTCTCGGTGAAGGCTACAAGGATACATACCACAGTTCTGTAAGGGAATTCGGATCTCTCTAGAGAT
Organism: Pinus taeda; assembly: GCA_000404065.3. Taxonomy (NCBI): domain Eukaryota; kingdom Viridiplantae; phylum Streptophyta; class Pinopsida; order Pinales; family Pinaceae; genus Pinus; species Pinus taeda. The sequence goes on along the minus strand of APFE030793907.1, from coordinate 13,521 downwards.
CACAGTAACAGCGAATAAGAAGTCTTGGTCTAAGGAAAAACTACAGTGAGAATTTCGATGGCCTGTCACTTGGATCTCAGAAGATAAATAATTTGGATACCTCCATTCGAGTGGTCTAGTGCAGAAGACTAAGGGAATGAAGTGACATTGTCTGGGTGTTGAGGAGAGTCCATTGTTCGTAAGGTAAGAAGAATATGGTTCGGATCAAACTCTGTGATACTTCAGTGCTACAGGAAGAAGGATCCAATGCTGAAGTTACAGTCTCAATAATGATGCATTCGGACATGATTACAGTACAGTGATGAAGTTTTTACAGTGATGGGTTTTAGAGCTCTCTCATTGCTATCTCGGTGAAGGCCTTTAGTGATGTAGCAGTGGAAGAAGAATCTAAAAGACAGACGCAGAAGAGGACTCGTGTCTTGAGCATGGAGTGGCTAATACGTTAAGGGTCTTGGTCTTGGCATTCGTCAATTAGAATCTCTAAGAAGAATTTGTGCGGGTTTTCCTCTCAAAGTTTGAGAGGTTTTGATGCAGGAGCATACAGCTCAACAATTTCATTATGTTCTAGTTAACTTAGGGGGTCTTGTGTTTTCAAGGAAGTTGGTATGTAATTATTAATGTTTTGAGTGATTAGAATAGAGATTAATTAGATATTATGAGGATATTTGTAAATGCTCTCGAATGTAGGAGAACATGAGTGATGATGAGTGATGACGAGAGAGTTGGAAATCAATTGTAAGTCTTAGAGTAGGAAATGGTGTCATGATTCATGGAACTAGAGACGATTCTTAGGGATAACTACAGTCAAAAGTGGACTTAGAGGATATTCAGATTTAGTTCAGCAAATTAAGGATCTGAACCCGAATTGATTAACAGAACCTTTTGTATAAATGTAAGCCTGAAAGGCATAGAGTGAGGTAGAGAGTCAGTTAGTTAGAGTTAGAATTAGACTGTAAGGCTATGGGCAGGAAAGGAAAGGCCATTGATACTGAAAATCAGGCCGAGGAAGAAATTCTTGTGTAATGGTTGTTTATTAATACAGATAACTTGATTCTGAGTTTGTGTGATGTGTATTTGAATTATAAGTTGTGTGTGAACTTGAGTAATTCTGCGTAACGTAGGTTGCAGGTGTGCAGAATCAGAGAAGAAGTGCAGAGAGGAGTTTTATGGTTTTACACATACAGTATTGGAGAAAGCCTTTAATGTTACAATGAAGGTGAAGGAATCATAAAGGCACGAGCGAAGGCCGAGATCAGAACAAGTGAAGATCGTGAGGTGAAGACAAATACACAAGCAAAAAGCCGAATGGGCGATTACACATTAAGATCCAAAAGAACGTAACAATGTTCAGGAACCAATGGATCCATCAGATCAACGGACGAGAGAGTGTGCGATAGACGCCCAAGACTAAGTCGCGCAAAATAAAGTCAAGAAGATGAGCGGCAGAGATTAAACCCACGTGCTAGAAGAAGGATGAAGCAATCTTCGTAAAGGGGTAAGCAGTTTCTCGCGTGCCCTAAAGGTGGTAAGCGGTCTTTCAAAACTTCATGTGATTACCTTTAGCGACTAACACGTAGCAAACGATGGAGAGTGAAAACCACTTTTCTCGAGTGCTTCCAATCTACTATCGGTCGTGCAAGTATCTGTGCAAGATTGTTCAATAACTGTTGGATCAAGCGAGATTGATCAACGATAGAGATCAGCCAAGCTTGTTGGCGATCGGGTGACGCGACAATTGTTGGATCGAACGGATCAGATCAACAGTGGCGATCGTCCAGGATATTTAATGATGGAGTGACGCGATAAGCATCAGATCGCGAAATGAGATCGACGGCGAAGATTTAATGCATTGGTTAGAGCATCGATGCATGTGCAAATGTTTGTGGAATGGCGGAAAAGTAAGGTTAAGTGTGGTTTATGAGTTACTTCTATTATACGGGAATTATAATAGAAATGAGCGGAATTAGTGTATTTTGGGTTAACTTAAGAATTAACCAAAGATTATGAAGGGTTGTGTAAAGTTCTACTTAAAGGTTTATCAAAGGTTTAGACTTTGGAAGGTTAGGGCATACGTTTCACATATAGTTTATTAAAGGAGCATTAAACCTTGATTTGTGAAGTTTTTACGAAGACAAAGGAATATTAGAAATTCTTGGGACATGTACACACATAGTGTGACATGCAATCTTAATTGCATAATGTGGGTATTTGCGACTTAGGCTACATCAATGGGGTATATGGAGCTTAGGCTGGCGTCATTTGGTATCAGAGCAGAACAAGGAAATTCTGTGTGTAAGAATTCTTTGAGAAACTTAAAACAGAGTTATGTTGTGAAGGTGTGTGTGCAGACAAAAAGAGATCAAATTTTAAATCTGACAAACAGTAGGCATACAGAGATAAAGTGTAGTAGAATTGCAGATGCAAAGGAAACAGAGAACAATCCATTCAAAGTGCAGGTGAATGGTAGAACAAGATCATGTAGAGGTCTTGAAGATAGCAGGTGAGAAGATTGCAGCAACCTAGAGCAAGGAGTGTTCAATTGGTTCCAAAAGAGAGAACCAGAGAAATGCCAAAAGACTGAGCTCAGAGGAGAGAAGCTTACTGAGGCATGTGTAGCAAGAAGGAGACATGTTACTGCAGAGGTATTGTTGCAGCTCATGGAAAGATCATAAAGGCAATTCCACAGAGGATGTGGGTAGAATTGCTAAGTAATGAAGAAAGCTCGTAAGAGTTTCTGAGTGAAAGAAGAGGTGGTCAGAACCTAGTATTTCATTTGTGATTAAAGTACAAGAGGACATTTGTGTTCTTAAAAGGTGCAGATGAGTTGAAGCCTAGAAGGAGCATAGAGAAGTGCTCAAAGAGGTTCGAGAGAATAGAGAACCAAGTGCTTGCCAAAAGACCAATTACAGAGGAAAGCTTGGTGAGGTAAGTGGCAGCAGGGAAGACTTGCTGTTGCATAGGCTTTAGTACAGCTCATAGTAAGTGAGTGAGGAACTCATGAAGATAGAGAAGGAGATGACTACTGATAGTCATAACAGAGATAACAGAGGTTCTGGGGAAGACCACAGCAGAAGAAAAATGAAAAAGGAGGATGCCAAGGCAAACGACAAGAGAATCAGTCAAGAGGAGCGTGACAAGGATATTGCAGAGTTAAAAGAACAACTCAATGTATTAGGGATGATACTAGAGGAAAACCAAAGACAAGGTTGGGTCTTGAGAAAAAAGGCAGTGAAATGGTCTAAGTTACAGAGAAGGCTACAGTAGAGACAAGCGAAGTGGCTAGTAGAAAAACTCAGAGAAGCTAAGTTGGAAATGGAAGTTTCCATTTGTGAAGCAGAACAGGGTGAAGTTCTGGATAAAGATGAAGACTGGAGATCTATGGAAGATCTTATGAATTATTATGAGAATTCAAGATAGCAAGGAGATATGATGACAGAAGCATCAAGTGAGACCACAAGGTCTTATGTTTTTAAAACTGATAATGTGTGTATGATTGCAGGTATTGCAGGATAAAAGCAACTTTGTAAAGATGTCTTCAGAATAGATGATCATCTTGAAGTGAAAGGTGACAAAGAATATTTCTTAGAAGAGGAAGAATTTGACTGGTTACAGCAGAAAGAGTCTATGGATGAGTTACTTAATGAGAGAAGACAGTCATTTGAAGTTGTCATAGAAATGGAAGATCAGGATCTTGTTCTGATGAAAAACGAAGCAATATTGTCTCAGAGAGGTAATCTAATGAATTTGAATAATGTTATTGATGAAGAACAAATGCAAGAGAATATTAATGCAGATGATAGGGCAAGGATAGCTCTTGAAAAAGGTTTACAAAGAGACAGCAAGGCAAAATATATTGAAGAAGAAGGACATCTACTGAAAGATGTTAAGAAAGAAGAAGTCTATGCTAAAGATTTAGCAAAGGGAGAAAGGACATCTGATGATTGGTCACTAACAAAGGAAGGTTTTGCAGAGGATGAGCAGTGTTTTGAAGTTGTCAAAAGTATGGAAGAGTATCTCTCAGAAGATGAATACTCTAAAGTAAAGAAAAATGGAGAATGTCTCTTAAATGGGAAAAGCAGCAAATTATTGCAACAGAAAGAATGTAGTAATACATTGATGTTTGAAGTTGTTACAACACAAGAGCAATTTCTTGTGAAAGAAGAAGATGAAATTCAGTCTAAAGCACTGATATGTGAAGCAACAGTTGAGACTGTTGAACCTTGTAATTCTCAAACTGAGAAATTGTGTATAAGTGCAGGAATTATAAGTGATGAAGTACTAATGAAGTGTCAAAGAGAAATTGAATTGTTGGAATATTTGCTGGAAAACTCAGAGGATGACAGTGTGATTGCCGAGGAAGGAGTTCACTACAGTGGACAAGAGCAGAAAGACATCATTGAAGCAAATGGTGTGGAAGAGAGATTTGCTGACAGTTTCAAGAGTCCTTTAGAAAATTCATTGAAGAATCAGCATACTAATGTGCTGATAAAAGAGGAAAACTCAGAGCAGCATACTGAGATGTTGCCAGAAAAGGAAGAAGAGGTAAAAGGGCCTTATATTTTCAATTCTGATAATTGTTTTATGAATACAGGATTTGATGAAAATGAGACAGACATGTTTCAAGTTTAAGAGTCAGTTTTAGAACTGAAGAAGATTGGAAGTTGCCAGGTCGGACATACTAATGAGGAAAATGAAAGGCATGACGATACCATGCTTGAAGAAGTTAAACTAATTGTTAGAATAAGTCAAGAAAGTGAAGGACAATTACTAAGGGTTGTCAAAGAAGAGGAAGGAGAATATGTTGGAACTAATGAACAGCATAGTGATGTATTTGAGAGGAATCAAGTACAAAGGAAATTGGAGAAAAATTTACTTTTTGAAAGTAAATTTCCAGATATTGAATAGAGGTTGTTTGGAAAGCAACAAGAGGGTAAGGATGAAAGGGCGGTAGTAAGAATCCAACAACTTCAAAGAGAAGACAGCAAACAGCAGTTTGAAGATGAGTGGATGGAGTACAACAACAAATGGCAAAGTAATTATCAGTCAAAAGATAAATTGGACATAGAGATTGAAATAATAATGGTGCCTCAGAAGAAAGAAACAGTAAAAAGGCCAAGGAGCAACAAAAAGAAAAAGACAGCAGCAGACTGTGAAAGCATAGCCACTGAGACACAGCAACATAAAGTGTGGAAACCTGGAGAACAACAACAAACAACAGCAGCAACCAAAGACAAATCGCAAAACAAAGTATGGGATCCAGGAGGACAAAGGTTGGAAGCACATGTTCAGGAGTCATGATTATTTTAACCTTGGGAGTCTAATGCAAGAGCATATAGCTCAGCAATTTCATTATGTTCTAGTTAACTTAGGGGGTCTTGTGTTTTCAAGGAAGTTGGATTCCTATGTATGTAATTATTAATGTTTTGAGTGATTGGAATAGGAATTAATTAGATATTGTGAGGATATTTGTAAATGCTCTGGAATGTAGGAGAACATGAGTAATAATGAGTGATGACGAGAGAGTTGGAAATCAATTGTAAGTCTTAGACTAGGAAGTGGTGTCATGATTCGTAGAACTAGAGAGGATTCTTAGGGATAACTAGCGTCAAAAGTGGACTTAGAGGATATTCAGATTTAGTTCAGCAGATTAAGGATCTGAACTCGAATTGGTTAACAAAACCTTTTGTATAAATGTAAGCCTGAAAGGCATAGAGTGAGGTAGAGAATTAGTCAGTGAGTCAGTTACTTAGAGTTAGAATTAGACTATAAGCCTACAGGCAAGAAAGGAAAGGCCACTGATATTGAAAATCATGTCGAGTAAGAAATTTGTGTAATGGTTGTTTATTAATACAGATATCTCGATTCTGAGTTTGTGTGATGTGTATTTGAATTATAAGTTGTGTGTGAACTTGAGTAATTATGCGTAATGTAGGTTGCAAGTGTGCAGAATCAAAGAAGAAGTGCAGAGAGGAGTGTTATGGTTTTACACACAAACAATATTGGAGAAAGCCTTTAATGTTACAACGAAGGTGAAGGAATCATAAAGGCACAAGCGGAGATGGAGATCAGAACAAGTGAAGACCGTGAGGTGAAGACAAATACACAGGCAAAAAGCCGAATGGGCGATTACACATTAAAATCCAAAAGAACGTAACAGTGTTCAGGGACCATTGGATCCATCAGATCAACTGACGAGAGAGTGTGCGATAGACGCCCATGATTAAGTCGCGCAAAATAAAGTCAAGAAGATGAGCGGTGGAGATTAAACCCACGTGCTAGAAGAAGGATGAAGCGGTCTTCATAAAGGGGTAAGCAGTTTCTCGCGCGCCCTAAAGGTGGTAAGAGGTATTTCAAAATTTCACACGATTACCTTTAGCGGCGGACACGTAACAAACGATGGAGAGAGAAAACCACTTTTCTCGCATACTTCCAATTTGATATCGATCATGCGAGTATCTGCGCAAGATTGCGCAATAACCGTTGGATCAAGCAAGATTGATCAACAGTGGAGATCAGCCAATCTTATTGGCAATCGGGGTGACGCGACAGCCGTTGGATCGGATGAAGCAGATCAACGGTGGAGATCGTCCGGGATGGTTAATGATCGAGTGACGCGATAACCGTCAGATTGCGGAATGAGATCGACAGTGGAGATTTAACGCGCTGGTTAGAGCATCGATGTATGTGCAAAGGTTTGTGGAATGGCGGAAAGGTAATGTTTAAGTGTGGTTTATGACTTATTTCTATTATACGGGAATTATAATAGAAATAAGCGGAATTAGTGTATTTCGAGTTAAGTTAAGAATTAATCAAAGATTATGAAGGGTTGTGTAAAGTTCCACTTAAAGTTTATCAAAGGTTTAGACTTTGGATAGTTAAGTCAAAACGTTTCCGCATAGAATTTATTAAAGGAGCATTAAACCTTGATTTGTGAAGGTTTTACTAAGACAAAGGAATATTAGAAATTCCTGGGACATGTACACACATAGTGTGAAATGCAATCTTAATTGCATATTGTGGGTATTTGCAGCTTAGGCTACATCATTAGGGTATATGCAGCTTAGGCTAGCGTCAAGTTTTAGCCCTAGTTCATAGCCTACATGTTGTATCTCTTGTTTATTTATGTTCTTGCATTGGTTACTGTTTAATGAAGAAGAACACTAAGAATTTAACAACAAAAAAAGATCCTACCTAATCATGTAAAAAGCATTCACAAGCAATCACCAAAGTAGAGAAATCACCTAATACTAATGCCCTAGATTTCTCAACACCCTGCAATTATTGGCCTTGCACCTAGCACCAAAACCCTAAACTTTTCACACGTATGAGCAAAAATAGTCAAAATTTCGATCTCCTTCATTCGCTTAGTCTTTCTTCTTGTCTTCATGTCCTTTGCTCTTGTTTTTCTTCTTATCTTGGTGCAGATTGATCTTGTTGTGATGTCCCAAATGAGTCCAAATCTCATTCTATATATACTCTCCTCGAGAGATTGAATAGGCCTCTCTTAGGCCAACTTTTTACTGGCAAGGCCAACTTGGTCTTGGAGGTCATTTTATCTTTCTAGACTCAAAAATATTTTTTCTTTCTTGTTACAAATTGCCCAAATGTGTCTTATACATATGACAAACTCTTTTTGACTCATTGAACCCTAGGAGCATGAAAAACATGTTGACCTAGACTTGAGCATGAAACCCATGCTTAAATAAAATTATTTTTCTTCTTTTACATGAAATACAAATTTATACAACTGTTATCACTCTGTAATTTCCCGAGGTTGTGGAGAGAAACCCAGAGGTAACCACAAAACCACTTTGGAAGTTGGGATCTAGCCCTTACAGCGTCAAAGATGGATCTCTTTATATGATTTAGATTTGTTGTTTTAAGATATTAGGCTAGTTATTGAGTTCTGGGTTTGGTTTATTTTTCAAAGATTTGGTTGAAACTTGCAGGGAAAGTCCATTGGGCATGGAATCATGAGTCTTGAGGTGATCAACTACAAAAATAACAAAACAGATGTAACAAGGCAAGGTAGGCAAGCTTTTGGATATTTAGAGCATTTGTGAAGTGAATGGGATGATAAGATTTAGATTCAATTCAATATAGGGCATGCTAGGATGAATTCTATACTTAATATCACAATGAAAACATAAATATTGTTTATAAGCCAGAGCAGAGTGTATTTAAACAAACTCAGCCCTTAATCTTCTTTCAAAAAGAGAGATAGAAAAACATATGGAAAGCCGAGGAAAATAACAACTTCACATGAGAGGAGACATCACCAATTGCCTAACACAGGAATCTTGGAACAAACTTTTTTGTATTAGTGAAATTGATGACTTCAGTACATGCACAGCTTACATCAAAAGGTATGCTTTCCTCATACAAGTTCCAACCTTTTCTAAGTCTTATTTCTAAATATTTATAGAAAACTATTACATCTCAAATTGGATTTCAAAAATAATATATGTTAAAGACACAGATATTTTAGATATAGAAGAAGGAAAATAGGGAAAATCTGCTGAAATTTGTTGCGTTGTTGATGCCATGTAGGAATCTAGTGATGATTGTATCTATTTCACTGCAAATGATGTTCCTTTGATGCTGAAAATTGTGTACTTCAGTTACACTTCACTCGATCAACTCTAGCAATCGATCCCACCGTTCTTCACTTGGGATAGAAAAGTTAACATATTTCTGAACCTTTCATCCACCTCGGTGTAAGTGTCAAAAGTTGGCTTATTGACAAAAAGTTGGTGGATTTCATGTTAAATATTCAAATCAAACTGTATTCCCTGTATGAATGCTTCTCCACTAATAATTCCTTTGGCCTTTACAAATTTGGAAGCATCAGCACCTATATTACACAGTTGTTCTTGGTAATTTTCTAATGGGATCAATTTGCCATTAGAATGTCTCAGAGTAGGTAAACCCTCTTGCAACAATGTGAATTTTTTGTTGAACCTCTTGACCTGCAATTCAAGGCCTTCGCATTTATTCTCTAGCCGTATCATCAAAATCTCTTTCATTAAGACCCTCTTAACCTCCATGACTGTAGTTGTCCTATCTGGAATGTTCAAGTCTTTTAGTTCCTCCCTGGTCTTAGAATTTAACAACTTGATGATCTTTTGTGCGTCTTCCAGTCTATGCTCCAAATCTGCCTTTGTGTTCTATATTGCAGTTTTGACTCTTTCCACAAGTTCTTCCTGCTCAAAAGTAATCTAAATTGAAGGCCACATATCTGTTATGTTGGCATTTATATTCTGCCAAATGTTGTTCTTAGCCTCTACAAACATATGAATGGTAAAGGATTGATCCTCATATTTCTGTAACTGCTAGATAAGCTTGTAATTTTTCTGCATTCTGACAAATAAGCATTGTCAGTTTTAATTTTATTCTCCTTCATCCAAGTTAATGTTGCTGACAATTTCTCTTTCTCAGTCTGAACTGATGACAATTCATCCATAGCTCTGGTAAGTTCTATTGTAGACTCTAAAATTGTGGTCTTTGTTGAAGTTTCTGCTATTGTACCTATTCCTAATGTAGATGCTCTTGTTGCTTCCCACTATTCTTTTTCTTTCAACAATGCTTCCATGTCTTGCTCCATCTTTTGTTCATCCTGCTCAACCACTATAGTAAATAATTTTTCTTTTTCCATTTCTATATTAGCAACCTCTTTAACTTGAGGATGTTCTGTGGAAATTACCTTCAGTTGCTTCCTCAATGCTTGAATGTTTGCCTCCTTGCTCTTTATGAGCTCTTCTGCTACTTTGATATCTTTAGGGTCATGTCCTAGCTTTATGATCAAATCTTCTAGAGATTTGATCCTATTGTCCTTAGCAAATGATGACATCTTTTCAATCTTTAATTGAGAATTCATGTTGTTTAAAGATGATTATAATTTGGAAGCACTCATCGCTGAACTGGTAAGTGTTGAGAAAATTAGCACCCCTGTCTACTTGTGTAAATTGATTTGATCGATTTCATGTATCTTGTTGGTATCAATTGAGAAAATGGAGCCTTTGTAGTCTTCAGCACTATTGAGGACTGGTACTAAAGGTTCCATGAAGGCCATTTGGAACTATCCTCTCTCTGAATCAAATGCAGAGAGTAATCTATGCTGAATTTTAGTTGTTTGCTTCCAAAATTCAAAGTAGGTGGAAGCCTTCAAAGCTTCATTCTTCAATTTTATCTCCCTGTATCTTGCAAATATACTTTGTTGAGTTGAAATTTGGGAAATGGATGATACTGGAGATTGCACTGTTGTCTCTACAGTAGGTGATTGTATTGTTTCTTCCATTTACGCAGAAGAAGTGATAGGAGTTCCTGACAAAATCACTATGGTTGGTTGTTGTGTGTCCCTTTCCTCTGAAGTTTCATCTTGAATAGTGATTACTTTATGCTTAAACGGAGGATTTATTTGAGAATCTGACTTTTGAGTAGTAGTTAGGACCTTCTTCTTCCTTCTAAAAGCAGTAAACTTTGCATCTTGATTGTCAGAATCAGTAGGGGACATGGCTTCCCTTTCCCTTTTGCCCTCCTTTTCCTTGGGAAGAGATGTTTGCATGGATGACTTGCTAACCAGTTGTTTGTCAGCTTCCTGTAAAGTGCCCTCTGTCCATTCCTCCTGATTTGCATATTGTTTAATTTCAGGCCTCGATGTGTGTGCATAGGAGGTACTCTTCTGCTCCAATTTGAGCATAGAAATGATGCCTAGGGGATCATAAGACCAAGAGAAACTAAGATGGAATTTCATCTGACTTAGAATAGCATCCACTTCCTTTGCTGCAGCTCTAGTGTTGATAATATAAAGCCCTATATGAGCCTTCAACTTGAATTGTGCTTTCTTCTTGTAGGAGACAAAATGCAACTCATCCATGTTTAGCATTCGCCTAGTGTACTCTAATGCAAATATCCTAACTAGTACAAACACTGGCAACTGTAAGGAGGTAATTTTGACCCAAAAACTCTAATCTCAGTGTAGTTCTAGTATAAATACCAATCTCCAACTGTCAGGCCAGGCAGTAACTCCACAAAACAAACAATTGATTCGTATATTATTCCATAGGTAGGTCATTGTTATATACAATAGGAAGTGATTGTTCAATTCATCTCCCGATGACTATTCACATTCCTAATTTAATTATTTACATAAAATTCCCCCAATCATGAAGATTAGGTGTCAACATTCCCCCCCTTAATCTGAAGGGATGTTGGTGAGTGCAAGCATCATTCTGAATCGTTCAAGCTTTTCCCTTCCAAGTGCTTTGGTGAAGATGTCTGCAATTTGCTTATTTGTGGAACAATGACGAAGATGGATTGTTTTGGCCTCAACATGATGTCGAATCAGATGATATTTAGTATTGATATGCTTCATGATCATGGAACTTTGGGTTCTTGGCCAACTTTATTGCAGAGATGTTGTCAATCATGAGTGGAGTTGATTGTACTTGTTTCACCTGCAAATCTTCAAGAATTTTTCTGAGCCACACAATTTCTTTTGTTGCTTCAGCTGCTGCCACGTATTCTGCTTCTGTTGTGGAATCTGCTGGAACTAATTGCTTGCGTGATCTCCAAGAGACAGCTCCTGATCCAAGACTCATAGCATATCCTGAAGTAGATACTCCAGTTTCTTTGTCTCCATCGAAGTCTGAATCAGAGTATCCAATCAAGATGAAGTCGTCCATCTGTGTATACTTGATTCCAAGGTCTTGAGTTCCCTTCAAGTACCTTAGAACTCTTTTTGCAGTGGACCAATGTCCCTCACAAGGCTTTTGCATAAACCTAGAGAGGATTCCAACAGCAAATGAAATGTCTGGTCTGGTAGTAGTGAGGTAGATGAGACTTCCTACAAGCTGTCTATACTTTGTTGCATCCTCAAATTCCTTCCCTTCAATAGATGTGAGCTTTAAGTTTTGTTCCATTGGAGTAGAAAGAGGATTGCACTCTGTCATGCCAAATCTGTTTAACAAATCTCCAATGTATTTCTTTTGAGAAAGAAATATGGATTTTGGATGTTGGGTTACTTCAATGCCAAGATAGTAATGAACATAGCCCAAATCAGTCATTTCAAAGCTTTTTCCTAATTCTTTCTTTATGGATGCAATATAACTTTCATTGTTCCTTGTCATTAAAAGATCATCTACATATGCCACAAGATATACAACTGTTTTTCCAACTTTCTTGACAAATAAAGTTGCACCATCAAGATCAAAATGATTGAAGTTGAGTTTCAGAAGATGCTTAGTTAGCTTTTCATACCAGGCTCGTGGTGCTTGTTTGAGGCCATACAAGGACTTCACAAGTTTGCATACTTTATGTTCATGTCCTTTCACAGCAAATCCTTCAGGCTGGGACATAAAAACATTTTCTTTTAGATCTCCATTCAAGAAGGCAGTTTTTACATCCATTTGATGGACTTTCCAACCGTTCTGAGCTGCTAGTGCAAAGAGTGTCCGGATGGTGGCCAATTTTGCTGTGGGAACAAAAGTTTCCTCATAATCGACCCCTTCCTTCTGTGCAAAACCTTTTGCCACAAGCCTAGCTTTGTGCTTGTCAAGTGAGCCATCAGCTTTGTACTTGTTCTTGTAGACCCACTTGCAGCCAATAGGTTTGATTCCAAATGGAGGATCAACCAGCGTCCAAGTGTCGTTCTTTATGAGGCATCATACTCCTTTTGCATCGCTTCTTTCCATTCATCATGAGAAGCAGCTTCCTTAAAGGAAGTTGGTTCAAAATCTGTAGACAAGTTCAATTCACAATCATAAGAAACATCCATATCAACAGGTGAATTAGAGTCATCTACATCACCTCCATTTTGTCGGTTTTCATTTCTGGTTCCTGTTTTTCCAATTTCATCAGGATGAACACTTTCAAGTGTCTTTGTCAACCACTTTGGGGGACCTTTCTGAGATGGTCCAGGCTGCTCTGTTGATTGAGTTGGGATTGAATCAAGATTGAGTCTCCCAATTCTACCAATTACATCACTTAAAGCATCATCCGTTGTTGGAGTTTCATGCGGGGGAGAGTGTTCTTCAGAAGAAGATTCCACATGTTGATCTAGTATAGGAATCCCCCCTTCAAGATGTGGGATCTGATTATCAAATTCTTGAAATGATTTTGCTTTTGCGAATCTATCCAAGTGATCAAGTTGCCGCTCAACAACATTGTCAGTTTTGGATGATTCAAGAAAAATTACATCTCTAGATACAACAAACTTTTATTTACTTCATCATAGAGACGATATGCTTTGGAGGTGTTTGAATACCCCAGGAAGATACACTTACGACTTCTAGCACCAAGTTTGTTTCTATGTACCTTTGGTATCAAAGCATAACAGGGGGAACCAAAGACCCTGAGATGTTTTACCGAAGGAACATGTCCATACCAAAATTCATAAGGAGTCTTGTGTCTTATAGCATTAGATGGACATCTATTCTTTATATATGTAGCACATAGAATAGCATCAGCCCAAAACATTATCTTTACATTTTTGAAGAAAAGCATGGATCGTACCATATTCAA
>APFE030793906.1:0-24033 GCA_000404065.3 Pinus taeda | reverse complement strand
TGCATACCATGGCATTGTATGAAAAATTCTATAAATAGGTGTATTAGAGAGTCTAAGGCGGATGTCTTGGATGATAGAAGAGAAGTGATAGTGAGAAGAAGTGGGTCAGATAGGAGAAGAAAGGCTCTCCAACTGAGTGCGTAGAGGCCTTGGTAGAATTCTACAGTTGAGTGCATGGAGCCCTGTACCTGAGTGCACAAGGTAGTTTTGAGTCTGTAATCCTGAACTAAAGAACAATAAAGATTATTTCTGTAGAATTCTTGCATTTTTCTATTTACTATTATTAATATTATATGTGTCAATGAATGATGTTTTTTATGGATTATTGATGGATTATTACGTGATTCTCTCTAATAAGTCATAATAAATGTACGCAATGTAGGTTAAGTACTTTTTCAAAGACTCTGATGAATTTTGTTATGTTTACTAAAAACTTAAGGAGATATGGGTGAACACTAATTTAGGGTTGTCCTATGATGCGTGTAAGTGGATAAATCAATTGTTAAGGGTCCACAAAGACAGATCGTAGACCTTCATGAAGGGGAGATGGAAGTTTTAACATAGTTGCAATAACGAGTCCTAAGGGCTTATCGATTTGTGGGAAGGAAGATATGAGGTTCTCAAAGACAATGCATTGATCTCTGGATGTAGAAACTTGGTTTCAGCATCCGCCCATACTGCTTCGGGTGAGACTGCAGCCTGCACTACGCAGGTTGTTTCCGAAAGGACCAATAGTGTAGGGATTTTTTGGTTGGCACAACTAACTCTGAACCTGGGTCAGGACCCCCTAAGCCAACATTTTGCAAAATTTGTGTTGATGTATTCTAGCAATCCATTTTCATCCAACACTACCTCCATGTGATCCTTCCATGCAATGAAATTTGAGCTTCCTTCCAAGGGATGCTCAATTCTCAACCCATTGAAGGTCATTTTCCCAACTCTAAAGAGATCCTACTACACTGAACTACAAATTCGATCCTCCTGGGAAACAACTTCAAAATTTCTATTCTAGTGTGAATCCTACTCTAATACCATGTAGAAATTATGGTGTATATTTGTAACTGTTCATGAAATTTTAATAAATATCACAAGACACAAACTTACTCTGTTTCTCTATGGAATTCAATTCACAATTTAGAACAACAATCGAATGCATCTAATGAGAAATTAAAAACCATTCACATAATATTTTTCCAAAGGAAAACAATCTACTAAAAACCCCTTTTTCTGCTTGCATTAATTTGATGAATAGAGATGTAATACAATTGCTTTGCAAAACTAAGCACAAATTACAAGTGAATAACCTATCTCTCTACTCACTAAGAAGATTTGAACTAGACTTAGTCAATTCCTGCCTCTTCTTGAGATCCTATTTCCTTGCACAATTCCTAAGTAAATTATGCCCCTATTATTTAGGAATTTCCTCCAAAATGCTTGTGCAATTCCCAAGATTGATCATCTGACTGCACGTAACACCTTTACACTGAAGACTAGTATACAATTGATGTTACACAAACTTGGAATCTCCACCACAATTGGGGAACTTGAATTCTATGCACGCATTAGGTATTTCAGGTTGATTGATTAGTTAACTAGATGATCATTGAGTTTGACTAAAGTCTCACTGCACAACTAACCTTCCACTAGTTCCTCCAATAGTTAGAACTGGTTTAACTAAAAACAACTTGAAATAAATGATCTTGATTGCTACAGATTAGAAATCACACATGCTTAATTGAACTCTAACTCCTCTAACTCAAATTTACTAATCTAGCTATGTGACAATAGCCATGTCACACAAGTTAACTACATCCAAGTTGTCTGCATATGTGGAAATTCGATTTTTCTCAATTTAACCAAGGCAAAATCAAATTGAGACTTTCTTGTTGCATTTTTCAACATCCTTTCATCTCGTTATATTTAACAAATTATCATTTGGTTCTATGCCTACTTTAGGTATTAATATATTAGATAAATTGAATATCTTCACCCTCATTTCCTCTAGGAACATGTCCTAGGCCTTTTTGAGGGAGGTGGGGCATATTTCCATAGACTCTTCCTTCACATTTTTGAAGGACCATATTTCTCTATGTTATTTTGTGGCATGCCAATTTTTCTCCCATAACTGTCTATGTATGGCTATATAGGTTTTTCAACCTCCTTTCACATCTCTCATGTCTATGTGTGACTAATGAAATAATTCCACATGTACCCAAACTTTATTAATATGTCATGATGTTGGGCGCAACCCAACTTGGCCTAGCTTTTGGTGAAGACTCTGCTTTTTGTGGAGTGCAGTGTGAAGAAAAGAATGCATTGGAGTGTGAAGTGTACCCCATAGTAGATATACCATACAGTTTATGCGATTAGGGGAGGACCAAAACTCCTCCTTTTTGTTAAAATAATGTAATGTTGTAAATGATGAATGGTTTTGACCATAGTAGCTTGTATTAGGGAAGTCCATAGTATATGGACCATGGTATTGCGATGATATATCCCTCAATGTAATAGTATATATAAGGATGAATAATAAAGAAGGAGATATTTTGGAAGAAACACATTGAATGGTTTTATCTTTGTGATTTTTGGTTTTTGAAAAGAAGGCGAGGCTCTGCAGCTGAGTGCACAGAGGCCTAAGTCTGTAGTTGAGTGCACGGACTACCTGTAGATGAGTGTCTAGGCCAAGAACTGGTGTGGTAAAAATCCTTTATTATAAGAAATAGTTCTTGTGGAAGTAGTCCCACATTGGGATGAACCACACTAAAATATGTGTATTCATGTGTTTATTTTCTTATTATCTATAATAGCGTAACAGTTTATTATAGTTGTATATTGTTTTAGTACAGTGAGATTTTATGGATATATATGATATGTTTTAAGTGATGAATGTAATGCGGCGAAGTAATGTATGAATCCAAAGTAACTTTTGAATGTTAAGCAGAAGAAAACACAGGAATACCACATCTTTGCATCCCTCAATGCTTCATAAACCTGGTTCTATGTCCTCCCATAGTCACTTCAGGTGAGACTAGGATATACTTGCAGGTCGTTGCCGAAAGGGCCAGTGATTAACGGTCTTATTGGTACACATTATAGATCAAAACTGGGTAAACCCAATCTAAACCAAAAAATGGTTCCATTTATCAGGAACATGATATTTTTTAGGGATACGTGGATGCGGCATCTGTCGAAGAAAGAAATTCAAGATTGGATAGAAAAGAAAGAATGAGAAATTGCATATCAAGAGAATAGAATTCATCGTCTATCATCTAAGAGGTGGTTACAGAAGTATATTTTTGAAGATCAATATGAAATTTTCTTCGATTCATGTTGAGTTGCACAAGTGGATATCAAGGTTAACCAAGAGAAAGGACTATTTTAAAGGATATGAACCTCAGGAATGGACTCCTAAATTGATACAACTACTCAAGATCACTAACAATAGGATTTCAAGAGATTTTTATTTCTGGATTGATAGCATCTTGGGAGGATTCATTACTGAGTTCAAGATAGACTCAACTATGTCATATAGCAAAGCAGAATGACAATTTTTCAAAGGATCGCGACGTAAGTATTTGAGATCTCTAAAACTCTAGATTAAGATTCTTTTTGTATGAAAAGGGAATTTTACGAATGCAATTAGATTATTAGATTACTTATGTTTGGGAGAACATTTGAAGAAGAAACAGGAACAACACGAAGTGGGAAGACATATAGAGTAGACACTAGAAGAATATCTCATGGACAAGATCTGGAGACCTTCATAGAAACTGACTATAGCCATTTCTTGATTGAATTTGAAAGTGAAGAAAGCCTCCTTAAGAACCCCGAAGTATCTCCGCAGTATTCACCTTTACGGCCTGAAAGTTCGCCGAAGCCATAATCGAGTAATAATTAGGGTGCTTTTGGTTTTTCCCATCCCCCTACCTCCCCATCCCCCTCCCATTCCGATCCGAGAAGAAATATGGTCGATGATATTAAGCTACCTATTTTTAAAGTAATTGGGTTGGAGGATCCAGAGTAGTTCTATTTTTTATGTGAAGCAGTATCAATAGCAAAGAAGGTCCATGATGAAAATATAAAGACAGCACAGCTCATCACGACATTCCAAGATAGAGCATTGACATGGTACATGAAGTATTTGAGAAATCATTTCAAATCATTTGCAGACATTAAAACAACATTGGTAAAAGAATTTAAGAAGTTCAAGTTTGAGTTGAAGTGCATCACTGAGTTAAAGGAGATCAAACAAAGTCCTACCGAGTCTGTTTTGGAATTTGACTAGAGATTCAAGGAATTATTGGATTAGGTAAGCTTCGACATAGCTTCATAGCAACATAAGGAATGGTTCATAGCTATGCTACTACCACATATCAGATTTCCTTTGATGCAACAAAAGATAGAAACTCAATCCGAAGCTCTAGAACTAGTGATGAAATTAGAAGCTTCGCCTATAGGAGATAACAATGCAGGTATGCAATAGATTCATAGTCAGTTTCAAAATTTGACTATGTAGTTACAAGATATAAAGAAAATCAAAGAATTCAGAGAAGCAGTGTGGCGTATGAAGTGAAAATCAGAAGGCCACTCTAAAGAAAAATGCCCTCTCTTCAGAAATTTCATGGCTAGCGGAGCATTAAATCCCTTAAATGCAGGATCTAGCCTATGGTGCAAGATATGCAACATCACTCAGAAGATTGTTACCTATTACAAAAATATGTGAAAACTCCAAGAAGCTTGTATTGCAAATTATGTAAATTAATAGGACATGATGAGAAGAACTGTCAAGCGTATGAACTAATGATGGAGCACAGTGCTAACACTTATAGAATGGAAGCAGGAGAACATGGAAATGAAGGCAGTGCACAGCACAGTGGTTGAGGAGGCTACGAAGGAAGAGGTCGAGGTGTGGGAGCTGGTTGAGGACATGGATAGATTATATGCTATAACTATGAATTGGAAAGTCATTTTGTGAGAGATTTTCAACACCGTACTACAATATGTAAGTATTGTAAATATTTTGACCATGTAATTGAAGAATGTCCTGTATTTATGGAAAAAATGCAAGAAAAAAGGAATCAGTAGCCGACATAGAATATTCGAATGATGATCGCTGAAAGAAGGAATGGCGAACCACAAATTCGTATTGCTACTAAAAGTGGGCCCGTGACCAGAAGTGATAAAGCATATGAGAAGAAAGAATCTGAAAGTACATGGGTTAGAAAAACTATTGAGAAAGCTCCTATTTTTTAAATTCAAAGGGAAAAATAAGTGTTTATGGAAGCAAAGTGAAGCTTTATGAATGTTGGAGCTTCAACCTCTAGTGCACAACCAAAGTAGAAAATTAGTTGTGATATATCATTAGCTTTGACACATAGTCAAGTTTTGATATAGAAATAAGCATCGACATAGGATCATGCTCTGACACAGGACCAAGAGTCAGCAAATGAAGGAGGTACTTTAAAGTCTTTTCTGTAAACTTGTATGAAATTATTAAGAGACCAATAGGCTATTTAAGGGCTTCAGTAGTTGATAGATTCTTGTGCATCAAAATAAACATCGTGAAGTGAGCTGCGCGCAGTGAATAATTTTCATCGACAGAAGAGAAATGGAAGAGAAATGAGGCTTAGTGCGTAGATAGGAGAATATGACATGGATCAAGTTATTATAGATCTGGGATCTGATGCTAACGTTTTGACAAAGCAGACATGGGAATTAATGGGTACGTTGAAGCTACAATGGCCTCCTATTTAGTTAACGATGACAAATCATAAAAAGATCCTCCCCTTAGGAAGACTACAAGATCTAACAATGAATATTGAAGGAGTTCACACTACTGTTTACTTTGAAGTAATAAAGATCATTGATGATAGTAACCCTTATCCTCCATTACTTGGACTTGACTGGGCATTTGATAACATGGCTATAAGTAATATAAAGAAGAGACATACGATATTTGAATGGGATAATATGAGTGTAATTGTTCCCTTGGATCCATCAAAAGAAGCAAGGTATACAAAGCCAGTTAGAGAAGAGTATTACACAACTGATATAGACAATAGCTAACAATTGACAACAAAGGAACATGATTTTGTTAAACCTATTACAGAGCGCAAGCTAACTTGGGAGCATGATAGTTCTTATACATCAAACTCAGAAGGATAATTTCTTTGGTTTCATTTCGGGATGAAGCTTCCAGCAATGGACTTCATTGTGCCACTCTCTAGAAATTTTTTTACATATTGTTTTCTCTCCTTCCTTTTTAATGGATACATTTTTCTTTCCCTTGAAACCCTTTTCTTTCTCTTTACCCTTAAATGGTAATGTACTACCTTCTTCTAGGGTGTTTTCCCCTCTTGCCTCAAGATGAGTGATTTGTGCACACACATCATCTAGATTATTGGGATTAAATATTAAGATAGTATGCCTAAGGTAATTGTGTAAACCCCCTATGTACTTTAGCAATGTGTCATGTGATTGCAAACCTACACCTAACATGCATTAGACACCTTCTTCTTCCTAGTCAGACACCTTCCTCTTCCATGATAGACACCTAACATGTAATGTAAGAGCTAAATGGAAACCTAACCAGGCCTTGACTCAACCAAAATGGCCTCAGAGTATTCATAAGCTATAAATCTACTACCATGAATTTGGGCAAGGAATATCTTGAAAACAAATTGGTACAAGATGCTACAAGATTGCTACTTCTTATACCTTTCCAAATTCCCAAGCAAATTAAATGAAAATGATATGGGTATTTTTTTATTATTAATTAGGATGTATTAGGACTCCATTCCAAGTGGAATCACTCAAAAATACCCTTGTTAACATGTGCTAAAAAATAGCAAAAAATTACTACTCAAAAAATCAGAAATTAAGAATTAGTGAACTAATCCAAGTAGCTCATTGATGAATACAGCTTTTCAAAGTTGTTCCAAGTATTCATCATGATTGTGAATCTTTAAGTAACCTTCAAGACAACTCACTTCAATTACTTAAGCAATATATCCCACAACAAAGGAAGCATGAACACTAAATGCAAAAATAGGAGATGCAAGTGAAAAAGACATCCAAAGAAAATAAAGAAATTATACAATAGGGCTCTGAGGCTCCTCGAATGGCCAAGACCAAGGATAATCAGTAAAACCTTCGTGGTATTCACCCATGGTATTGAAAGAGTATAACCTATTTAAAAGGGGAATTAAACCATCCTAGATCCACCTTAACTCCAAATCTACCAAGGGACGAGAGGGATCAAATATGTTGAGATGCAAACCACCTTTCAGAGTAAAAAGAGATTTGAACCGTCTCCACCGTTGGTAGATCCAGAGTTAAAAGGGATCTAGGTTGATTTTAGTCATTTAAATATTTCTTTTGTATTAGTAGTTGAATTCATTTAAATTGACAAAGTAACAAGATGAAAAAACCATATTTTTGTATTAATTAAAACGCACCAAGAGTACATTGAATACTTGATATCACGTAATACAATCTCATTGCCACTCTGTATACCACTTCCAAACTATTTTACATCCATGCATTGTAAATTATCTATTAAAATAGTATGGTAAGGCTTCACACTAACTTTAACTATTAAACTTCACCACCAACTTTATCTTAAGTAAATTATCTAAAGCACATACACATCTTTATTGTAAGGGAAACAAAGCTCTTCTCCAAACTTAATCTCTACCAAAAATGAGGAAAAGAAATAAAGAGATGACATTACCCACTAGATATTTCTTATAAATATATAAATAAGAAATGGCAATGTTAACAATAATCCAAGTAGATCACATATTTTGGCAATATGCACACTATAAATGTCTTTAAAGCATTTAATACATAGTAACTAGAATGTTAGTTCTAGTATCCATATACATACCAAAGTTCCTTTTAAATTTCATTTGCATTATATTTAAATGGAGATAAATAAGAGTTTCTTAAGGCTATAAATAAGCCTCAATGTTATGGCCAAAAGTCTTTTCGCCACTATATGTAAAGTGAAGAAACCCATCTTCATCCTTGTGCTCCTCATATACAGTGCACATTAGAGCAGCTGCATAGAAATAAATACACAATAAGAAATTGATAAGCTATAACATAGATAAGGATTAGATGGCAAAATGCTCATTTTCTGTTTTTTTAAAATGTTTTTTTCTACGTAAAAAATGAGATAGCAATGAAGTTTAACTTAGAACAAAGTAATGACATAGAGTAATAGTGGAAAAGTTGTAACTATGATAAAACTGATTCAACTAAACTTACCAGTTGGTGGAAGCACATTGTTCACAAAAATAAATATTGCTTTCTCTTCAGTAAGCTTTATTTTCTTACGTATCATATATACAAATTGTCCCACAGTAAAATCTGAGGGAACCATATATCTGAAAATCCAAAATTATAATAACATTAATTTTTTAAAAATGTGATAGTACTCTTCAGGCATCCACAAAATATGGACAAATTATCTTCTTACGAAAACAATAGTTGTTTGAGTACAACATTGTTACTTATCAAGATGTATTCTAACAATGTATTCTAACAATTATCAAGTGAGAGAATCAAAGAACAATGAAGTATTTGATAAAAGAGTCTTACTTTTTCTGGTCAATATCTGGTACGTCACTTCTCTCTGCTTTTTCAACAATAACTTGCAATTTGTTTTCATGGAGAATCAATAAGAGAGCACATTTTATAAAAATAAATGTTGAGAAAAGATTCACTCTTCATAAGAAGTTTTAATCAACAAAAAACAAAACTATTGAAATGAGATTTCATTTTTGAAATAATATTATATAGCAAAATATCTAAAAGATCTAACCATCAAAAAAATAACTTATTCTAGAATTCATTTGAGCTTACAGGTATCTTATTGGGGTACTTGTCATGCATTGCTTTAGCCTCCTCTTTTCTCCTCTCTAACAAAGATCCCACAAAAGTTATTCATCCTTTCTAAAACAAATTTGAATAGAACCAGTGCAATTAAAAACAAAATACAAATACAAATTACAAAATTTAACCCATTTTATATCAAAACCAACGTATATTGATTAGAAAGTCATTAATTTTTTCAATATATTTAGCATGAATAATTTTATTTATGTAACACTCTAAGGAAACTAGACATTAATCAATCTTCACAAAAGAGTTGAAATAGTAAAACTAATAAATACAAAATTAAACGTTTAATTTTAATTGCTATTGGTTAAGAAAAAATTCAAATAAATATTCTCATTTTCATCTAAAATATACACACAAATACAGAATATTAAATATTTACAAATTGATAATTTTTTAAAAATAGGACTATAGGAAGAGAAAGATATACCTAAAAGTTGTATCTTGCTATTCTTCTCCATTAGTAAATGTTCTTGACAAATTTACCTGTCCAAATAATGAAAAAAAATTGTAATGTAAATAGGAATATAGAGACGGTTATGCTATACTTATATTATATGAACGAAATAAGAGATGGCTTCCCAGAAAATGACGTGGTACCATGAACCAAATAAGAGATGGCTTCCCAGAAAATGACGTGGTACCATGAACCAAATAAGAGATGGCTTCCAAGAAAATGAGGTGGTACATGAACAAAATAAGAGATGGATTCCAAGAAAATGGGTTGGGTTTGAGGTGGTATATGAACAAAATAAGAGATGGCTTCCAAGAAAATGGGTTGGGTTTGATGACGTAAAAGAAACATTCCACCACCTCAAATTTTCAAGAGCTTTTAAAATAATGATTTTTAGGGCCACATCTTGCAAATAGTTAAAAATAATGATTTTTTGGGCAACTTGGTGTGGTATTTCTGTTTTTAAGTTTATCTTTAATATGTATTTAGTGGTGTTGGGTAATTTTACTCAATTTTTGGGGTTGATTTAGTTGATTTTATGGTTCAAGTATATGAAAAACAAACGAGGAGTCCCGTTGTTTAGTCTAAGAAACTTATATCACTCTCTAAACTTATGCCCTATGCATTGAAGTTAATAGAGGAAGTTATTTTTGGTATGTATAAAGAAAAGAGAGGAATATATCTAGGTGTAGTGGTTGGGTGGCCATATCTTGTGCAAAAATAGTAGTGCCCATAGATTTTTTTGTTTTTCCTGTAGACCCAACTTCTTTTCTAATTTGAGATTCAATGGTTGACAGGATGGTTGTTGGGGGTAAATGCACACTTAAGGACTCATAAATACATAATTATGCCACATATGACCACTTCTGTTAATCTACTAGACATTCCATATAATTTGGGATCATTTTATACTTTTAGAAATTCTATCTTTAATAGGATGAAACTTGGTAGTGATTGTGCACTAGTTGTACATTGACCTCGAAATTAAATCTCCATTACTATGCATTAACTTATCCTAACCGTTCCTAATCATTTTTCACATTACCTCTTATTTAAAAGACTACCTTATCCATAATCTTATGCACTTACCTACCAACCTTATCCTTTGACTTTCAATCTTATTTTTGGAGGTTTCTTTCTATTTTTGACTTAGGAGTTGTATGTGGGAGCCTTCATCTCAATTCTAACTTATTGTTTATGGAAATTATATTTATTCCACCCTATTTTATAATCTCACTCTATTTTAGTCTCTCTCACTCTAGTTCTAGTCTGCTAATTAATTAAGGAAAGTGCTTTTCTACTTTCTAGTGTGCATGCACTATGGAACCCGAACTTAGTGAGCATTGGTTTCCTCGTCAGATGGTTATTTAAGTGTATACATGTCAAGCAATGAGACAAGAAAAAAAATTATGAGTACTTTGAACTGGTCTTTTTAGCTACTTAGTGCTTTTTCAGTGCAATTTCACTCTCTCTTCTTTCTTATTATGCAAGTGCTAGTGTTGTATTTTTTACACAATAAGTCTTGTGCTTGTGCCTAAAATACAAAATCGTATCAAATCATTAGAGCATTGTGAGGAATACTAACATATTATTTCAGGTTTTACATGTTTGAACAACCCAAAGGAAATGGTTGAATTTCAATTAGCCTCAAAAGGAGAAAATGGTTGAATTTCACTAAATATGAAATGGAATTAGTCAGGTAATTTGCTTTGCGGAAACACAAGTGTGTGGAAAAATATTTATGAAGAAGATTAAATATGTGGGAGAATGGATTTATGGAAAGATGGATGTGTATAAGGATTCTAGGTGTAGGAGAATTGTATGTGAAGAGGGGTGTTTGATGAATAATTCCACAAACAAAGAAAAATGAATAAGTGTTGGAAACACGAAAACCTTAGTGCAAGTGTGGAGAAGTGCAAAATGCAAAGAAGTGCATAGTGCAAAGTGGTGGAGTATTTCTGCACATTTCACTTGAAAAAAGAATAAGTGAAGAAAAATGTTGGGGGTGGGGAAAGAAAAAATAGGAGTGAAAATATACATCAATATTCCTATAAATTCTTCTTCTCCTAAACTATACTTTGATTACATCCTATCATCTTTGGATTCTACTCTTTCTTCATCCTTTATCCTCTCTTTCTCATATGTATGCATGATTTCATACTTTGCTTCCTTTATTTAAATTATTCTAGAAAATTTCCCTCTTCTACATGTCTTATGTTAGGTTCCAGCGTATTTTTTGAGATGCCAACTCCTCTATTTTCTAATTCCTAGGGCTTCCTATGCCAACCCATCTATGCCTAATTCCTAGTCATGTGTAACAGGTCTCTTTGGTATTGGTTTTCTAGAATCAATTGCATCCTTAATGTGGCCATCCATTTCTTCAAGTTTGTCTTCCATAAAAAAAATTGTGTTAGGTTCCTTTGTAGAAATTATGGTGTATATTTGTAAATTCTCATGAAATTTTAATCAAAATCACAAGACAAAAACCTACTCTACTTCTCTATGAAATTCAATTCACAATTTAGAACATCAATCACAATCTTGCAATGAGAAATAACATACATGAGCACAAAATTATTCCAAGGGCAAGAAATCTACTAAAAACCCCTTTGCTTTCTTGCATTAATTTAATGAATAGGGATGTATTACAATTGCTTTTCTCAATTGAGCACAACCTGCAAGTGAATAACCTATTTCTCTAGTCACTGAGAAGCTTTGACTTAGGCTTAGTCAATTTCTACCTCTACTAGAGCCCCTATTTCCTTGCGCAATTCCTGAGGAAATTAGGCCCCTATTATCTAGGAATTTCTTCCAAGATGCTTGCATATTTTCCAAGGTTTATCATCTGACTGCATGCAACACTTGTACACTTAAGGCTAGTCTACAACTAATGTTACACTACCTTAGAATCTCAACCAAAGATGGGGAACTCAAATTCTCTACATGAATTAACTATTTTGGCCTAATTGATCAGTTCACTGGATGATTATTGAGTTTGACTAAAGTCCCACTCCACAACTGACCTTCCACTATTTCCTCCAACCGTTAGAACTAGTTTCACTGAAAGAAACTTGAAATAAATGACATTCATCGCTACAAATTAGCAATCACACATGCTTAACTAAACTCTAACTCCTCTAACTCAAATTTACTGAGCTAAATGAGTGACAAGATCCATGTCACACAAGTTAAATAGATCAAAGTCGTCCATTGATGTCAAAATTCAAATTTTTCTCAATTTGACCAAGGAAAAACCAAAAAGAGACTTTCTTGTTGTATTTATCAACACTCCATCTCAACAAGAAATGGATTATCAACCACCCCTTTCCTGCACCAGTGGAACTCATATTTTCCTCTTGAAAAATCCTTTATCAAAATGTGAACGTCGTGTTCCTCTATCGGAATGTATTGTAGCAACATTATCCACCTATGAACATAGTCCTATAAATGGTGATAACAAATATCTATATGCTTGGATCCATTGCAAAATGTAGGATTCTCATATAGCTTGATGCAACTTTGATTATCACAGTAAATCACAATTTGATCCATCATCTGACCAAACAAACCAACAAGTATCTTTCTCATCCATATCACCTCACATGTTGCTTGGCTTGCAACATGTCACTCTACTTCTGTCAAGTTGAGTGAAACAAATATTTGCTTCCTCTTGTACCAACAAATAGTTGTGGACCCAACACTAAAAATTCCACCTAATGTACTATTTCGGTCTGATGGACTCCCTACCCAATCTACATTTGTGAAGCCACATAACTTCACTCCCTCTATCCATTTGTACCATAGTCCAAACTAGGTAGTGTCGTCCAATATGATTTGTTCAACCTAACCATAGCTTGGCTTAGCAAGTTGATTTCATAGCACATATTTTCTCATGTGTTCACAAAGTACATGAGTGAACAGACCAAATGTCGTTAAATAGTTGTTGGCTTGTTGGGGCCTGACCTAGGTTCAGAGTTAATTAGCCAAACAAACCCTTGTACTATTGGCCTGTTCGGCAACATTCCGTGGAGCACAGACTGAGATCTCACCCGAAGTAGTATGGGAGGGTGCTAGAACTAGGTTTCCACACCCTTGATGTCATGTTCACTTCTCAAATTGTGCACCTTAGTCTCTGATCCAATTCCCATGGGGTCTCGCCTAGTAGCATTATGATTTCCTTGAATCTAATGATCGATTGTGCCTCTAACTTTGGCCTGCTAAATTCTTTGTTTAGCATAGCTTGGATATCCGCGATCCCCACATTTAGATTGTCATTGGAATGCTTTTTTGAAATTGGGTGATTTTTCGAGAGGAATCCAGATCTGGTATTTCTTTTTGTAAATTTTGTACCAAATGTTTCAGATCTGATCTGCAAAGTCGCCACCCAAAAAAATTCCTGCAAAAAAATGAAAAAAGAAAAATTCTTCCTGCTTGACCCAAGAAAGTGCTCTGTGGAGGTTGTAGCACATGCCTGAAGTTTGTTGAATATTTCTGCAAAATTTGAAACTGAAATATGCATGAAACCCTCATTCCCATGGAATCGTAACTTGCTCTGATACCACTGATCCGGATCTAGGGAGGAGGCCCCCAAGATCTAAAAAAATTTGAAATGGATCTTGGGAGGAGAGACCCCCAAGATCTGAAAAATTGCATTGCCAGAAGAAAAATAAGAGAATTCCCAATAAACAAAACCACAAAGAAACTTTTTATTAAAACCCACTGATCTAGATTTAAATAGGAATGCAACAAATTACTTAGATAACCATATACACAAAGATGCAACGGAAATAATGCTTCATTTCACTAATGGAAAATACTGAAATATGCTTCAAACAGAAATGGAAATAAACCAGCTAGGGCAATGGTAGCTTATCTCTGAGAAGAGATGTGGCGGCTACATGCCTCTGAACTGTAAAGGCTACATTGTGGCAGACCATCTCTCCTTTTACAAAATGTGACTTGTTACTTATAGTATTTTTCAGTTACAATACCACGGGTCAATTCCATGGGTGAATGAATACCATGAGTGGATTTTACAATACTACGGGCGGATGCCATTTATAATACCATGGGTAAATTCCATGGGTCGATGAATAATATGGGTGGATGAGTAACATGGGTTGATGCCATTTTCCATTCGGAGCAGTTGCCTTCTTTATATTGTCATGCGTGGCACCCTGTTCTTCCCATACAGCTTTAATGATAAACCAAAACTAGTCCAAATCTTCATTCCCTACTCCCTTGCACATTGGTAGCTTTATCGGGCCTTCCATTCTACTTTGCGGTGGTGGCAGAGGTAGTATGGGCAAATACGGGGGTGAAGACAGTGAAACTGGTGGTGTTGTGGGTGGGGATGGTATGCGTGGAATTCTCTTCCTTATTAGATTGATTGCACTTCTTGGCGAGACCTTCGCAAGCTCTTCTTTGCCCCTTCGCGGAGGTGAAATAAAGGGGCTAGTTTCTAGTTCTGTGCTACCTACATTTCTGTGGACTCTCCCACCCTGCATATCCCCAAACATCAAGTTATTCGCATAACCCACTTTTTACACAGTAGCATTTTAATCCAAGTGTTCAAATATTTAACATAATTACCTCACGGTCCCTTAAGGAAGCGTCATTCTGCCTCACTATCGCTGACTGAAGTATTTACCACAAATTTGGTGAGTCGTGGAGGCTGTAGCAGTTTGTTAAAGCCGCAGAGGCTGTAGTAGTTTAGTTGAGGAGAGTTGTAATGTAAATAGGAATATAGAGATGGTTATGCTATACTTATATTATATGAACGAAATAAGAGATGGCTTCCAAGAAAATGACGTGGTACCATGAACCAAATAAGAGATGGCTTCCAAGAAAATGAGGTGGTACATGAACAAAATCAGAGATGGCTTCCAAGAAAATGGGTTGGGTTTGATGACGTCCACACGTAAAAGAAACATTCCACCACCCCAAATTTTCAAGAGCTTTTAAAATAATGATTTTTAGGGCAACATCTTGCAAATAGTTAAAAATAATGAGTTTTTGGGCAACTTGGTGTGGTATTTCTATTTTTAAGTTTATCTTTAATATGTATTTAGTGGTGTTGGGTAATTTTACTCAATTTTTGGGGTTGATTTAGTTGATTTTATGGTTCAAGTATATGAAAAACAAGCAACTCGAAGAGTAATGAGGAGTCTCGTTGTTTAGTCTAAGAAACCTTATCAATGAGCTCATAATATATCACTCTCTAAACTTATGCCCTATGCATTGAAGTTAATAGAGGAAGTTATTTTTGGTATGTATAAAGAAAAGAGAAGAATATATCTAGGTGTAGTGGTTGGGTGGCCATATCTTGTGCAAAAATAGTAGTGCCCATAGATTTTTTAGTTTTTCCTGTAGACCCAACTTCTTTTCTAATTTGAGATTCAATGGTTGACAGGATGGTTGTTGGGGGTAAATGCACACTTAAGGACTCATAAATACATAATTATTCCTACATATAACCACTTCTATTAATCTACTAGACATTCCATATAATTTGGGATCATTTTATACTTTTAGAAATTCTATCTTTAATAGGATGAAACTTGGTAGTGATTGTGCACTAGTTGTGCATTGAACTCGAAATTAAATCTCCATTACTATGCATTAACTTATCCATACCGTTCCTAATCATTTTTCACATTACCTCTTATTTAAAAGACTACCTTATCCATAACCTTATGCACTTACCTACCAACCTTATCCTTTGACTTTCAATCTTATTTTTGGAGGTTTCTTTTGTATTTTTGACTTAGGAGTTGTATGTGGAAGCCTTCATATCAATTCTAACTTATTTTTCATGGAAATTGTATTTATTCCACACTATTTTATACTCTCACTCTATTTTAGACTCTCTACTCTAGTTCTAGTCTACTAATTAATTAAGGAAATTGTTTTTCTTCTTGGCCTATTTTTTGGTGAAGACTCCACATTTTGTGGAGCAGAGTGCGAAGTAAAGAATCTGGTGGAGTGCAAAGGGTGAAGTGCAAAGTGGACATCACAGTAGATATAATGCATGGTATATGGGCTTAGGGGCGAGTGGAAGGCCCTCCTTTTTGTTAAAAGAATGTAATGTTGCAAATGATGAATGGTTTTTTACCATAGTAACTTGTAACTTGTATTAGGGGAGTCCATAGTATGTGGACCATGGTATTACAATGATATATCCCTCGATGTAATAGTATATATATCAATAAATAATAAAGAAGAAGATAGTCCGAAAGAAACACATAATGTATTGAATGCTTGTATCTTTTGGAGTTGGGGTTTTGGACAAGAAGGCAAGGCTTTGCAGCTGAGTGCACAGAGGCCTGAGTCTATAGTTGAGTGTGTGGACTACTTGCAGCTGAGTGTGCAGGCCAAGAACTATTGTGGTACAAATTCTCTATTATAAGCAATAGCTATTGTGGTCATAGTCCCACATTGGGATGAACCATGCTAAAATTTGTGTCTTCATGTGTTTATTTGCTTATTATCTATTATAGCGTAGTAGTTTATTACAATTGTATATTATTTCAGTACACTGAGCTTTTATGGATGTATATGATATGTTTCAAGTGTTGAATGTAATGTGGCAAGGTAATGTATGAATGCGAAGTAACTTATGAATGTTAAGTATAAGAAAATACATGAATACCACATCTTCACATCCCTCAAGACTGTAGAAACCTAGTTTTACATCCTCCCATAGCCAATTCGGGTGAGACTTTGATATGCTTGTAGGTCATTGCTGAAAGGGCCAATGCTTAAGGGTTTTGTTGGTGTGCAATATAGATTGAACTTGGCTAGCCCAATCTAAAACAAAAAATGGTTATGTTGACAGGACCAGGATCTGTTTGGATGTGGCATCCGTCGAAGAAATAAATTCAAGATTGGGTAGAATATAAAGAACAATAATTTGTAGATCAAGAGAATAGAAGTCCTCATTTGTCATCTAAAATTTGGTTACAAAAGTATATTTTCGAAGATCAATAAGAAATTTTCTTCGGTTCATGTGGATCTGTACGAGTGGATATCAAGGTTATCTGACAAAAAGGACTATTTTAAAGATGAACCTAAGGAATGAACTCTTGAATCGATACATCGACTCAAGAGCATTGACAATATGATTTCAAGAGATTTTGATTTCTGGATTAATAGCATCTTGGGAGGATTCATTACTGAGTTCACAGTAGACTTGACTGTGTCCTACAACAAAGTAGAATGAAAATTTTTCAAGGGACCACGAGGTAAGTATTTGAGATCTCTCAAACTCTGGATTAAAATGATTTTGTGTGAAAATGGAATTTTATGAATGCATCTGTTGAGTGAATCTGAAAGTGAAGAAAGCCTCCTTGAGAACCCCAAAGTAACTACGCAATATTCACCCTTCTGGCATGAAAGTTCAAGGAAGCCAAAATCAAGTAATAATCAAGGAGATTTTGGTTTTCCCAGTAACCCTACCCTCCCATCTCCCTCCCGTTATGAACCTCCCTCCCCCTCCCCCTCGCCATCTAAGAAGAAATATGGTTGATGATATTAAGCTACATGTTTTTAAAGAAACTGGGTCGAAGGATCCGAAGCAATTCTAGATTTTATGTGAAGCAGTATTGACAATGAAGCAAGTCCATGATGAAAATATAAAGAAGGTGTAGCTCGTCACAACATTCTGAGATAGAGCATTGACATGGTACATGAAGTATTTAAGCAATCATATAAGATCATTTGCAGAAATCAAAACAACTATGGTAAAAGAATTTAAGAAGTCGAAGTCTGAGTCATAGTGCATCACCGAGTTAAAGGAGATCAAATAGAGGCCTACCGAGTCTATTTTGGAATTTGACCAAAGATTCAAGGTATTTTCAGATTAGGTAAGCTTTGACATATCTCCGCACCAACATAAGTAATGGTTCATAGTTGTGCTGCTACCACATATCATATTTTCTTTAACGCAACAAAAGATAGAAACTCAAGCCGAAGCTCTAGAGCTGGCAATGAAATTAGAAGCTTCGCCAATAAGAGATTCCAATTTAGGTATTCAAAAAATTCATAGTCAGTTGGAAAATTTGACTCTGCAGTTACAAGATATAAAGAAAATCAAAGAAGTAAGAGAAGAAGTGTGGTGTACGAAGTGCAAATCAGAAGGCCACTCTAAATAATGATGTCCTCTCTTCATAAATTACATGGCTAGTGGAGCATTGAATCCCTTAAATGCAGGATCCATCCTATGGTGCGAGATATGTAAGACAAAAGGCCAACATTTCTCATAAGGTTGTTACCTATTACAAAAATATTTGTAGACTTGAAGAAACTTATATTGAAAATTTTGTAAATTAGTAGGACATGATGAGAATAACTGTCGAGCATATGAACTAATGATGGTGCACAGTGTTGAGACTTATAGAATGTAAGCAAAAGAACATATACATGAAGGAAGTGGACAACACGGTGGTTGAGGAGGCTACCAAGGAAGAGGTTGAGGTGATGTAGCTAGTTGAGGACGTGAACAAATTATTTTCTATAACTGCAGCAAAGCAGGCCATTTTACGATAGATTGTCAGAACTCTACTATGACATGTAAGTATTGTAAATATTTTGACCATGTAATTTAAGAATGTCATACTTATGGAAAAAATGCAAGAAAAAACGAATCAACAGCCGACATAGAATATTCAAATGATGACAGCTGAAAGAAGAAATGACGAACCACGAATTAATATTGTTACTAAGAGTGGAGCTACGATCTAAAGTTATAAAGAAGTTGAGAAGAAAGAATCTGAAAGTACATGGGTTAGAAAAAGTATTGAGAAAGCTCCTGTTTTTTATATTTTGAAGGAAAAGTAAGTGTCTATGGAAGCAAAGTGAAGCTTTATGGATGTTGGAGCTTCGATCTACAGTGCACATCCAAAGCAGAAAACTAGTTGTGATGTATCATTAGCTTCACTATAAAATAAAGTTTCGTCGCATAATCGAGCCTCGACATGGGATCGAGCTCTTACACAAACTAGGAGTCAGAAAATCAAGGAGGTACTTTAAATTCTTTTCTACAAACTTGTATGAAATTATTAAGAGATCAAAATGTTATAAAAGGGCTTCAACAGTTGATAGATTCTTGTGCATCAAAAGAAATGCCGCGAAGTGAGATGCACATAGTGAATAATTCACATAAATAGAAGAGAAATGAGGCTTAGTGCGCAGGTAGGAGAACATGGGATGAGTCAAGTTATTCTAGATCTGGGATCTGATGCTAATGTTTTGACAAAGAAGACATGGGAATTAATGGGTAATCCGAAGCGACAATGTTCGTCTATTTAGTCATGGATGGAAAATTAACAAAATATCTTCCCCTTAGGAAGACTACCAGGTGTAATAGTGAATATTGAAGGAGTTCACACTAGTATTGACTTTGAGATAATATACATCATTGATGATAACAACTCTTATCCTACATTGCTTGGACTTGACTGGCCATTTGATAACATGGCTATAATTAATCTGAAGAAGAGACAGATGATTTTCAAAGGGAATAATATGAGGATAATTGTTCCCTTGGATCCATTAGAAGAAGCGAGGTATATAGAGCCAGTTAGAAAAGAGTACTACATAGCTAATATAGATAATATCTATCAATTGACAACAAAGAACAATATGTTTTTAACCCTACTGTAGTGGGCAAGTTAACTTGGGAGCATGATAGTTCTTATGTGTCAGACTAAGAAGAAGAATTGGAGAATTGGCTACATGAAGTATCTACAATCCATTGTGCAAGAATTTCAAAATCAGTTTCTTGCATGACATCTTAGCTGTGTAACCTACCTACTTATGTTGGATTAGGTGATGTGAATTTTTCTCTTGATGAATATGAGGAACATGTTCCAGAAAGTCAAATATTGTTAGCCTTGGATATAGCCCTGAAAGATACTCCTGTTAGATGGTGGAGTGCACACAAGAAGAATATCGAAGGGTGGAAAGAATGATGTGGATAAGGTTTGGATAGATATATACAAAAATAGAGATAAAATATTATGGAGAAAATAACGCTAGGAAGCATATCTTGCTATGCACTACAACATGGAAGGAGATTCCACAACAAGAATGGGTACATGGATTCATTCATACACTAGAGACAATCCCTAAGAACTGGTACTTAGAAATAGAGCTTCGACATGGTATAGTAAACTAGAAATACATGGTCGATGGTTTTATATTGACATTCAGCTTTGAAGATGATTGTCCGTAAATAGATTTGGCCCTTCAGACAATTAAGAAGAAAATATTTGAGAATGTAACTCCACTAACATGGCAACAACCTGATTGGGTTGCACAGATATAAAATGCTCTAGAATTTTATAACCTTACTATTGGACCTATCAAACCACCTGGAAAGAGGTCTGGTGTGAGGTACATAATTAATGCAACATATTATTTGACAAGGTGGGTCGAAGCATAACTAGTAAAATATTGCAGTGAAGAGATTATTGCGAAGTTTATTTTTGAGTATATATTGCATAGATTTGGATGTCCAATGATTTTGATGAGTTAACAAGGTTCTCACTTCCTAAATAAATCCATTGAAGCATTGACTGAGGAATTCCAAGTTTATCTTCAGAAGAGTACTCCTTATCGCCCTTAGGCCAACTGAACAGTAGAAGCATTTAATAAGACTTTTGAGAATGCACTGACTAAGGTATGCAATGTGAACAAAGATGAATGGGACCTTAGAATTCTAGCCGTTTTTGGGCTTACAGGACTACATGAAAGAAGTTGACAGGTCAAACACCCTTTAGGTTGGTTTATGGGAAAGAAATTGTGATGCCCATGGAATACATTGTCCCTAACCTAAGGATTCCAATTGTTACAAATATGGCAAAGGCTGACATAATGGAGGAAAGAATGTCGTAGTTGATTTCTTTGGAAGAAGACATATTTATAACAAGATTCCATCAAAAGGTACAAAAATCAAGAGAAAAGGCTTGGCATGATAGGCATATTAAGCAAAATAAGTTTCATGTAGGAGACTTTGTTCTCCTCTATGACAGTATGTTTGTAAAATTCCCAGGAAAATTCAAAATACATTGGTTAGGCCCATAAGATATCAAGTATATTATTGATGGAGGCGTAGTTTAGTTAGCGAAGTTAAATGGAGAACTGATTCACGAAAAAGTAAATGGTAGTAGGTTGAAGTTGTACAGGGAAAACCTTGTCCCTACAAATTTGCTTGATGAATAAAGGAGAAAATTCTTAGTGCCACCTGCAGTTGGAAGTGGGAACTTGACTATAAAATATTTTGCAGAGAGCTTCGACATAGGGAGTTACTTCGCTATAGTTTGGGGTATGTCAAAGTTCGTAGAAGCCATGATAGAAGACGAGATGTGCACTAGAATGCATTGAAGTTCATAAAAAAATAGAAATATGACCATTAAAAGGTAAAAACATGTAGAAATTTGCATTTATCGGGATAGATTAGAAAAATCTAGGGATATATATGGAATTAAAGAGAAAATTTGAATGAAATAAGGGAAAAATCCAATATGATCATGGGGTTCCAATTTTAGAATTATTATAGATAGTCGCCTCCCACACAGATGAAGAACTTTGTTGAATTGAGAGCTCGAGTTTTGATAGTCCGAAGAAATTGCAAATATTTTCATTGTGTATGTCATTTTAGTGTTGCATCTCTGCAACATTGGCAAATTGTAGGAAATTGTTAGACAAAAGTTTGCAAATTTTGACTTCACTGCAAGAAGAACTGCAACAAAAGCAACAACAATTAGAGGAGATTCACACATTTGCAAAGACCTTACCAATCTTTAAAAATCTCGCGAAGATCAATGAGTCGAAGGCCCTCTAAAATAAAATTGAGGAGATAAAGAAACAAGAACAAATTTTGACAAAGAGGACTCACCCTTGGCAGGATGAGGCCCTCCAACTATCACAGACAATGGATGAGAAGCTTCAAGAGCTTCGACAATTGGAAACAGTGTTGGTGCAGAAGGCTACATAACATGTGATAGAGGCACTATTGCAAGAAGCACGCAGGGAGGACAAGCATGTGACATAAACTCTGCAATTGTTCAAATAGGCCTACAAAAACATCATATAAAAAATTAGAGGTAAAGCAGTTGAGTGTCTCAAGATGAGTGACATGTGAGTGTTGAGGGTCTATTAGGTGCAACCGAAGTTGGCATAGTTTTTGGTGAAGAGGCCGCATTTTGTGGAGTGGAGTACGAAGTAAAGAATGCAACGAAGCATGAACTGGACCACACAGTAGATATACCGCATGGTATATGGGCTTGGGGGTGGGTCGAAGCCCCTCATTTTTGTTAAAATAACATAATGTTGTAAATGATGAATGTTTTTTTACCATAGTAGCTTCTATTAGGGAAGTCCATAGGATATGGAGCATGGTATTGCAATGACATATCCCTCGATGTAATAACATATATAGGGATGAATAATAAAGAAGGAGATACTCTGGAAGAAACACATCATGTATTGAATGGTTATATCTTTGTGAGTTGTAGTTTTTGTAAGAAGGCGAGGCTCTACAACTGAGTGTGTGTGTTGCTTGCAACTGAGTGCACATGACAAGAAATGTTGTGGTACAAATTCTCTATTATAAGAAATATTTATTGTGGACATAATCCCACATCGGGATGAACCATGGTAAAATTTGTGTCTTCATGTGTTTATTTCTTATTATTTGTTATAGCGTAGCTGTTTATTACAATTTTATATTGCTTCAGTACAACAATGAACTTTTATGGATGTATATGATATGTTTAAAGTGATGAATGTAATGTGGCGAAGTAATGTGTGAATGCGAAGTAACTCATGAATGTTAAGTATAAGATAACACGTGAATACCACATCTCTACATCCCTCAAGGCTACAAAAACCTGGTTCTACATCCTCCCATAGTACCTTT
The DNA here is from genome assembly GCA_000404065.3 of Pinus taeda. Classification (NCBI taxonomy): domain Eukaryota; kingdom Viridiplantae; phylum Streptophyta; class Pinopsida; order Pinales; family Pinaceae; genus Pinus; species Pinus taeda. The sequence goes on along the minus strand of APFE030793906.1, from coordinate 754 downwards.
AGGTGACACTTCGATTTGCTTGTAGGTCATAGCCAAAAGGGCTCGTGATTAAGGGTTTTGTTGATGTGCAGTATAGATTGAACCTGGGTCAACCAATCTAAACCAACACTTGAAGAATATACCTAATTAGTTCATGGCCATAGGTATTATTTTTAGGTTGTTTTCCCCACTTTGTTTTCCTAATCATGACTTCCAATGTTTTCAATAAGAAATATAGAAGGTTAATGAGTTTTTAGTGCCTCAAATGGATCATTAGTTTGAAATGATATACAAATACCATAATATGTCTACCTTCATAAGTAAGAAATTTTTGTATATCCAGGGCCACTTCTACCAAAGGTGGAGGAAAATATGGTCTTTTTATACCCTTTCCATTAGCTTCTAGAACCTCTCCTTCTACAAAGAATTACTTATGTACATATTCACTATTTTTAATCTCTCACACCAATAGCCTTGAGTCTAAGGTAGATAAGTTACATTGGATACTAGATCGTCATCAACATATATTTTCAATATCCTTACTATGGTTGTTTGGTTTTCAAATGCCAAAGTGAATTCCCTAGTGAACAATTTGTCTCCCTTTCTGAACTTTACAAAGTAGGACATCCACCCAACCTTCTAAAAGATCCTATCCACTTAATAAATTCTACTCATTATCCATGTGATCCAATTCATAGCATGTAGGAGGTTCCCCCATTATGGAATTGTTGGCAATGAGCAAGACTACTGAGGGAGGAATTTTGGTATGTGTGTT
>APFE030793901.1:15540-39489 GCA_000404065.3 Pinus taeda | reverse complement strand
CCAACCACAATCAACACTCCCTTGAAGTCAGAAAGCTAGCCTAAAATCATCAACTAAGGTTGAATCAAAAGGAGAGAGTCAGAAAGCTAGCCTAAAATCATCAACTAAGGTTGAATCAAAAGGAGAGAGCCCTCTCCGATTGCAGGTGGGATAGAACCTGCAATCAGAAGATTGGTTTGTGGTTACCTCGGCCATATCCCTATTAGGAGCCTAGGGACAACCTGAGTGATAACATGATCAAAAAAACTATCTTGAGAATCAAGAAAAATAACTTGAAAAAACTTAAAATCCTTTAAGAGTGAACTCAGATCTAGTGAGACAATATTGAGAAAATAATCATTTGTGAAAGTCATAACCAGACCTAGTTCAGGGGTTTTATTAGGATCGTGAGAACTTGACATAGCCGTTAGAGGTGGTTTAAGTGACTCGACTCCCTCACAATTCCCTGAAACTTGAAATATTAGATGATTAAGTTTTGAGGGTTTGGACATATCATGAATTGTATGTGGAAAACTAATGTTAGTTATTTAAACAAGATTATTGTCAATAAGGCAATAGTCATTTACATCACTGGTTCGATCATATGTTTCAACACCATAAAAAAATTTACTCAAGTCATAAGATTTTTTTGGTTGGGTATCTAAACAAATATGTATCATAAATATTTCAATTGCAACTTGAACTGAAGGCTTAACCTCATGCAAAATTAACAATTGTAAATCACAAGGAAGATGTTCAATGATTCCATTATTTTTATCTCCACCATTTGTGGCCTTACTGCCCTGTGTCAACTTTTAATTAGTTGAGTCACTGCACATTTAAGGACACAATGGGTTGTGTGTTGAGGAAGAATTATCTATGAGATATTTATATAATTGAATCAGACTCTAAATCTAGGCCTTGGCAATCTAAATCTCCTTGATCAACCAAGAGATTAGTCAATGTACTGAGGCACTTATCACCATGTATAGTAATGGAGACATTGTGATCACATTGATGGTTTTTCAAGGATTTATTTTGATTAAGAGCTTCGATTTCATTTTATTTATTACCAAGATCATGAGATCCTTGATCAACCAACAATGTAGAAGAATCATCTTGACATAGAGGAATTTGAAATAGGGAAGACATATGGAATGTGTCTCCATCATTTTTCTCCTCTACCTATGAGATATAGCCAGCTTGTACCTGGTCACCATGTGAAACATAAAATTGAGGATCAAGAGTATCTAAAGAAATTGTCGATGGAGTTGAATGATCAAGAAATCATATGTATAGAGAGCCACAAGTTTTAAATGATATAGGATGACAAGTATCCCTTGAAGAAACAATATTTTTATCATATCAGATTCAAGATATAGATTATGCACATTAATGTCATCTCAAGGAATCAAGGGATCAATCTTCACCATAGGCTCCATGAATTTATTAGAACATTAAAAGTTTCTTGAATGAAATATTGATCATGGAAAGAAGATAAAGGTGGAATAAGTGGATCAAAAATTTTATTTTTAGATTTCCGAACTCCAACATCGACACAAGAAACCACTTTATTTGGTAATGGAAAAGGAGGAGAAGGGAGAAAAGGGGTACCATATTCCTCTGCTATGATTTGAGGTGTCTCATGACTGAAAAATATTGGAAAACAGAATTCGAGATGAGACTTGTTTGATTTTTTTTTTAAGATTAATATCATTATAAGACGACCCATTATAATCAGGGAATCTAGATTCAATTTGTTTCAAAGAGATTCGAACCAAATGTTGAAATGTTTCACTCGTGAAATCCCAATCCACGTCTTCTTCAGAGAATTCATAGAAAAGGTGGAGAAATATATCAACAAAATCCTCTAATGATTTGCTAGGTTTCATTATGAGATGATTAATTATTTTGTACAAATGTTGACATTTATACCTATCAAGAGCTTCACAAAGCTCATTACTGAGTTGTTTGAATGATTGGATAGAATTGATTGGTAAGGTGTGTCACCATTTCTTAGTGTGACCTTCAAGTGTGAGGGTAAACAACTTGGAAATAACATTTTTACAATGTATGCCATTGGAATTAAAAAATTTAAGAAATTAAAACATATGTCCAAGTATACTTGTTCAACCCTTTCCACCAAAATAAAACTGTGAAAAGTTATGAATTATTTCCATTGGGATTGTAAGTTTTAATATTTTGGAAAAATGTCCCATCATTAACATTTGGTGGGAGGACATTTCAAAATGAAATATTCAAACCAATCTCCATAGGATCAACATGTCATCTTCCCTCCTTCTAGTACCATTTGTTGATAGTGATGGAAGTGTGCCACACAAGGGGTTCTCCCTAGTGTAAAGTTCCAATTAGACTTGACATTGTTTGGAATGGGAGCGATAATTGGCAAAATGACCCGACATCCATTATAATGATCTTAATTATTTTCCTTCAATGCAATTAACAACATAAGCGGGGATGCACATAACGTTTGAGAGAAGCAAGTAAGTTAGCTTTGTGAAACACACAATTGCAATGTGTATAAATTACTTTCATGAGAGGGAAAATAAAGGACAAGCCTTTAGAAGAAAATTAATAGTACTATCCTAATAAAGACACACACACATACAAATGAATAATCATTAATTAATTTTCAAAACAGTTCACAAAGTAACAACGATTAGGAAAGCAAGGATGCACAATTCAATTAAGATGTATGCCAAAGCCAATGAAATAGTTCATTTTCTTTAGTATAAATGAACACAAGCATAGATTAAAAACATGAAAGAATAGTCTTACAACATTCACAATGCTTGCTTGCAATGCTCTGTTGTCAGATCTTCAAAACATTAAGTGAAATTATCAAGATACACCATTACAATGGATGCATCTCTACCATAAATATTGGAACATGAAGCCACCACTTGATTCTCAAAAGAATCACCTTCTGTCTTATTCCAAGCTTAATAATCCAAGGTTAAAAGTCCTTTGCTTGAGTTATGTGGGTTTATTTATAATAAATGAGGTGACCTTTCACCTCCCATGTGACTCTTGGGTTCCTTATGACTCTTGAGATCATTTAGGACCTTTGGAGTTCCTAGTGACACTTCACATTACATGTGTTACCCTTGGGCTTCCACACTTTTTTACATTTTCTTATTTTTTGTAATTACAAAATTACATTCTATAAATTGTGGCAAAATACATGGGACAAAATAACACTCTTGTATCTACACTTTGAAAAACTACAATTTGGCGACTCTAACATGAGACTTCATTGTAATGTGTCAATGCCAAGTTATATTCTTTGTTGATATGTATTCAACACTTTAATATAGATATGGGATTTACTCCATGTTCACCATCCAAAGGTTCTAGATGAAGTGTTAGAGTTGTTGGGATAGATTCCCCTGGGGTCGAATTTTGGCATTTACATTTTGTACAATTGTAGAGTCTCTGCGTTTTGAGGAAGTAGATCATGAGGGTAATAATATTCAAAGGGGATTTAGTCCCTTAGGTTGCTAGAAGATAGGAAGTTTTGATACCCACCCATGGTCCATGGACCATGGTATTGTAAAAGAAAAGACTATATATAGAAGTTTCATAGCGAGTCTAGGAAGTAACTCATTGATATAAGATCATTGTATGGGCAAGTAAGCTAAAGCAGGAAAGTTTGTTTCCTATACTTAGGCAAAGGGGAAGGCTCTTGCAGCTGAGTGAGTAGAGACCTTGGTAAGCTTGCAGGCTGAGTGCATGGGCCCTTTTAGGTGACGGTGCATGGAAGAAGAGTTTTTACTTGAAAAAATACATCTAATAAAGATAGCTTTTGGTCCATAAATTGTGCATCTATGTATATGTATTTACTTCTGCAATTTTTGTATTTTCACTCTGTATCTGAAGTTATATGAATGAATACTGATGTAATGCGTGAAAGTAGTATATCATTATAATTTAAATATGTTATGAATGTTTGAGGACCTTCACGAAGGTAAAGATTTTGTTTATGTGAATTACTGCAATTATCTATTTCATAAGGGTTAGGGTTTGCGAACATAGAAATAAGCCATAGGAACCTATCACACACACCTTTGGATGCAAAAGCCTGGTTCTTCCATCTTCTAATAATGCTTTGGGTGAGATTGCAGCCTGGGTTACGTGGGTTGTTGTTGAAAGGGCTAGCAGTGTAGGGTTTGTTGGTTAGCGCAACTAACTTTGAACCTGGGTCAAGACCCATCAATTCAACAAATGGTTCCCTTGCCAGGACTGAGATATACCTAGGGAATGTGTGATAAGTGGTTCCCCACTAAAAAAGAAATTGAAACGTGGATATATTAGAAAGTGAATGCATTTGCAGCTCAAGAAAATAGGAATCTGTGCCTGTCAAAAGAAGAGTGACTGAACAGATACATATTCACAGATGAACATGAGATATTCTTCTACTCTTTTATGTGTGAATTTCACGAGTATTTTCCAAATTTGGCCAAAAATCACGGTACGTGGAAGCTTGATGGCCCTATTATGTGTACCCCATAACTAGTGAAGTGCTTGTAGGCTTCAAAAAATAAAATCGTGTGGTTTGTTGACCATTGGATCGATAGTATTCTTGGGGGATTCATTAGTGAGTTCGCGATTGATACATCGACCAATTATAGTGAAGTAGAATGCAGGTTTTTCGAGGGACCAAGAGGTAAGTACCTGAAATCCGTTAGGACCTGGATTAAGATGTTATTGTGTGAAAAGTGGATTTTTCCTTTAAATTTATGTTTGGGACTATGCAAAGTAGGAGAGAATTCAGAGGGAACCCAGATTCAGGCTCTGAATATAGTCGTTTGTTGGGATCATGTGATTGTGACGAAGAAAGTAGTATTATGAGGACACCTTGAAGCACCTTGTAGATCGTAAGCTAGGGTATGACAGAGATACCTCTTCCATGCACTCCACCTCTGACCCATGCACCTACACCTTCGCCTCCACCTCCACCTCAATCATTTAACATGGCCAACATGATGAAGATGCATGTATTTAAGGGCCTGGGGACTAAAGAACTTGAGAAATTTTGGTTTATTATGGATGTTATATGGAAGGCACAACATATCACTGATGATGATATGAAGAAGGAGAAGTTGGTCACAGTGCTACAAGATAGAGTGTTGAGTTGGTGTATCAAGTTTTGTTCAGGTAAACCCAACGCGACTATGCTAGAAACCCAACAAGCATTGAACAATGAATTTAAGAAACCCAAATCACAAACCCTATCAGTGATAGAGTTTAAAGAGATTCAGAAGAGGGTAAATGAGTCCACATGGGACTTTGATAAAATATTGAAGTGTCTAATTCAACAAGATAAAATCAGAATTACCAATAACTAACATAGATATTGGTACATTACTTCGCTCCTACCTCATCTAATATTACCACTATCGCAACAGAAAATAGGAGTGCAAGCTAAAGCCTTGGATATTTCCATGATATTGGAGGCTTCACCTGTGCAGGACATGAATATGGAGTTACAATAAATTCAATCACAACTAGCTAGCATGCATATGGAGCTACAAATCATTAATAAGGGAAAGGAATTTCAGCTCGAGGTGCACGCAGAATTTTGGTGCCTGAAATTTAAACACCATGGTCATGATAAGGACCACTACCCAGTCTATCAGAATTACCTTATTGGGGAGGACCTATCCCCCTGAAACTAGAAAACACCATTGGGACAAGCATAGTAGTAGCCTTATGGTGCACTATTTGTCAAATCTTTGTGAAGCACGCGACTCATAAGTATTACCTCCTGCAAAAGTTTGTGCAAAATCCAAAATAGATTGTTTTCACTTTCTGTAAATGGTTGGGAATGATGAGCATAATTGCCAAAGCTATGAACTGAAGATGGAACAGACCCCTACATGTAGGATGTAGGAAAAATATTGGCCTCGGGATTAGGGTGCGGGTGCAACGCACGGAGGATTCCAAGGCCGAGGAAGAGGATGAGGAGGAGGAGCTGGAAGGGGTCATGGATCAGTTTTTTGTTACAATTTTGGAGAGGCAGGAAATTTTTCACGTGACTCTTAGAATCTAATGCGCCCCTCCTATCAGTATTTCTAGTAGTTTGACCATGTTATAGAAGATTGTCTAGTACTTATAGCAAAGATGTAGGAAAAGAATTCACAAAAACCTATGCAAAATATCCAAATGATGAGAGCGAAGCCTCGTGAGGAGGAGCCTAACATCAATATCATGATGTGAAGTGGTATAGCTATTGGAGAAGATAAAGGAAAGCAGCTGGAAGCTGAAGGATTGGTATGCAAAGCTGCTGATAAGGAAGATGGGTTTGATCTAAGACGCGCAAAGAAAAACTTTATGGAAGCTATAAAGAGCTTCGCAGAAGCCTCTACATTAGGAAATGAGGAGAATTCTGGCAAAAACAACACTGTGCAGGATGTAGACCCTTCACTATTAGCAACCTTTCTAAAAACTTGCATGAACATTTCATGGGATAGAAAGGCGGTAGAAGGGCTACAAGAGATAATTGATAATTGTACGGGTAAGATTAAAACTCCTCCAGAACAGCACGCAGTATGTAAAGTGGGCAAAAGAAAGAAGTGAACAAGTCATGAGATGAGACTAACATTGCAGATTGGAGAGTATGAAATGGATCAAGTAATTCTCAATCTATAGTCTGATGTGAATGTTCTACCGAAGAAAACAACAGAAATAATGGAAAGACCTGTGCTACAATGGTCTCCTATCTAGCCATGCATGCTGAACCACCAAAATATCATCACCATGGGTTGCCTGTATGGGGTCATGGTATATATTGAAGGAGTGAGCACCCTAGCTGATTTTGAGGTGATCAAAATAGTCGACGATGGTAACACTTACCCTGCGCTACTAGGCATTGATTGGGTCTTTGATATGGATGATATTATTAATATCAAAAAGCACGAAATGAAATTAAAAAGAAAGGAGCTATAATTTATTGTTCTATTGGATCCAAATAAAGGTACGCAATATACTGAACTGGTCCACAATTATCAGCCTTGAAAATATTGCAGGCACATTCTTCGGCCCAAAATGCATTAACATATATTGAAAGAAACCCTATTCCATCACGAAGGTGGTCTTACATCGATCCTCTGGTGCGATCTTGTATGATGGTACCCTAAAAACCCATCATTGAATGAGTAGGCTTCCTTCCCTCAAACATTCTCCAACACCTCATCTATATATGGCATAAGGAATGGGTCATGGACGCATGCATCATTCAACTTCCTCAGGTGTACCTATATCAAAATTTCATCTTAATGCTTCTTTTCTTTGACTACGATGGGACTTACCTAGTCCAATTCCTCCACAAGTTCAATGATCTCTGCTTCCAGCATAGTATCCAACTCATTATGCACCTTTTCCTTATATTTGGGATTTAATCGGCAAGGGCGCTTCTTTACAGGCTTCACATCTAGATTCAAAGTAATCATTATGAGACAGTCTATTATTTTGAGTGTTAGTAAATGCTTGAGCCATTTAGCAGATTAAAATCCTCATCCTGACAGACTAATGCCCCAAGCTGATATGAATATTAACTTTGACATCATATTTGTTTCTCTCACAAAATATTTTAATCTCTTGTTAGCTCCTTCTCATTTTCTCTTGAATCCTAACTGGTTTTCCAGGCCCAATATTTCAAAACTGTTTCAAATTCCTTAAATTTGCATGTTTTCAGTCAAATTTTTAATGAGGTTGAAGGCAATGATAAATTTATTTTGAGGAAGAAACCAATGGATGTGTAGATCCTTTCTCTGTTAATTTCCTATTTTGTTCTATGAAGATGAAGATCTTACCATCTGGATCGTCTATGAGATCTCCCAAATTGGCTTATCTCTATCTTTAAAAAATGGATGATATTATGTATTAATGGACTAATTTGATTATAATATTGGCTTTAACAACAATCACTTCAGTTAATCATTTTCTCACCAGTATATTTTATTACAATTGTTTGTGTACATCTACTAATCTCATCAAGGCAATGTATTTTTACGATTCATCATCTAAATGTTTAGATATTTGTTAAGAAGTGGAGGCACTTCAACTTTTACTGATGGTTATATCAGGTCCTCACAATCTTGACAAGGTTTTCGTACAAGATTAGGTTGTGTTTCCCTTGCAATATTCTCTCCATATATCGATTGTGTTAATTGAAGGTTCATCTTTCCAAGAATTTTAGGGTTTTCAAATTGGTTATTTCACATATCATGACTGAATCAATAATTTGTTAGAGGAATATTATCTAGTGGGATATTTTGCCAGTAATAAGTTTCAACCTTACCTGGTGCCTACTGATAGTGAAATCAAATATGAATGTGTATTTTTGAAATTCCTTCAAGTTATTCATATCAATCATTCTCTCTATCGAGGTAGGATTGCATCTTGGATAGGTAAAGTTTCTATGGTACACCTTTCTTCCTATAAGAAAGACCTTCAGATTCTTCTATAGTTTACTTAGGTAAACATTTCCTTTTTAACACATTGTTTTGTATTGATATTAACTTCTTATATTTTTGTATTTGCAGGTTGGGAACAACCTAAATGGATGCATTGTAAAATTGACTTTACGTCATCCTGATATTATATTTTAGATAGATTAGCACTTAGGTTTAGTTCTATTCTTTTGCTTATTTGTGTTCTAGATAGTTTTGCATTGCATTACAACACTTTTCCTACATTCCCCTTTCATTTGAGTTTTCTTCTCTACATGCCCTTTAATAGTTTTTACATACTACTTTTCTTTCTTATTTTTTGTCTTTGATGTTATGTCATTTTTCTTTCTTTTTTTCTTGTGCTTTATTTTTAATAAGACCATGTATGAAAGTTTCCCCATCTGGCTTTTAGATAATGTGGAAGAACTTTGAAATGGGCATTCTGATAGATGGAAATGCTTGGCTAACTATTTATATCCTTCTTTTCTTGGGTCTAAACATATTCTTAAGTCAATGATCCATATACACAAAATATGACCCACTCCAAACTGAAAGCTTTTAGTAGAACTAAGATGACCATATCTATTTTAGGATCTTCATTCATTGACTTAGAAATCTAACAAAATGGTGTCTGATCTCCCAATGCAATTGATTAAAGAAGAGGTTTCTAGGCTATGGGGTGATAAGGAGCTTGCCGCAGCTAAGTGGACAAGGATAGAATGAAAGAAAAGGTGGTGAGAGTGTTTTGAGGAGAGTACTTATTTCTTCTTTTAGATATTTCCAGTGATGGGGTTGAGTTGGCAAAAAGGTACATTGGCCATATTTGGACCGTTGGTCCCCACCTACCTTGTCATCATGGTTTCTTCCCAAAATCACCTCTCATCATTATATCAGAGTTTGCAAACCCTCCACTACCTGTCCTTGGGATCTTTCTCTGAGTTGACTATGTGCACATGCTGTGACATCTTCGGATGAGTGCAGTCAATTGGATGAAGGTGGCCAAGTTAACTGGCCACCTTTTCTTGTTCAACCCCAACCATCTCACTCACTTATGCATATTTTTCAATTACACAAATTCAACAGAGGATCGGGTTAGTCACTTACTTGTGAGTCGAATGTATGTGCTGTGAGGTATTTTGGTTCCTTTTACTACTACATGCTTGTATTTCCTTTGCTGCATGCTCTCTACTTTCTAATCTGTGGTTGTTTGTCTTGTGCAGGTATCCTTTGGTTGGATCTAAGCTCCATATGTCTCCTTAAATCCCATGATTTCACTTCTTTTGCTGTTGTGGCTTGATATTAATGGGATCCGCTGCTACAAAAATTCCTACAAGAGCTCCTTTAGTTGCTTCTCCCTTTAAAATTTCAGCTTATTTCTATATTGGAAGCTATGAGGATGATGTCAAAGATGCTGATGGAGATGGAGAGGTACTAGGTAAGCTACAGGTGAGATTTGAGGTGTTTCTTCCTTTAAGTTTTTTTTTTTTTTTTTGTAAAAACTGGTTTTCTGTGTTTTTCTGTGACGTGAAGGGAAAAAAATGATGATGATGATGTGATGCAGGTGTGGAATGGATGGTAAGGAGGGTTTATAGCTATAGGATGTTTTTCATGTCCTTCATAAAGCTTTCCAATCCCTCAAACTACTTTTTGGAACCATTTTTGGCTCTCTTTGATTCCTACAAGAGCCTCCTGTAGAAATCACAGGGCCTCCTATAAAACACACAGTTTCCATAAATAAATAAAAAACATAGTGAGGTGGAAGAGCGGTTAGAAATGATGCAGAGGAGTGTGAAGGAGGTGAAATAGGCTCTTTGACATCTTCTCTAGCTCCTTGTGTTCCTCCTGCAACCTGTAATACACATTAAAATTCAATTTTCCTTTTCTTTTTTTTCTCTTTTTTTCCTTTCTTTTTTTTTTAAACAACTAGGGTGTCTCGAGAAGGTTTTCACCCTAATTGCCTTCCCTATGCACCACCAAGGGACGTTTTAACCTCGGGATCTTGTTCTCTTTTTTTTTTTGTTCTTTTTTTTGGCATCACTGAACCGCCTGAGAAGAGGTTTTCAACTTAATGATGAGACTCAAGCACCTCATGGAGGTTTTCACTTGAGTCCTTATTTTTTTATTTCTATTTTCTATTTCTTCAATGAGTGGGTGAAGTGGAGGTAAGAAATGCTCCACTACCATCACTGTCTTATTCAGATCCTCAATGAAATCGCGCTTGGAGAGGCACTTGTAAACTTTCAATCTATGTCCATTGACAAGCATGGGGATGGCTTCCTCATCAATGGTTTTGATCAAAACTGAACCATTGTCATTGCATTTTTCGGTAGTGTAGGGTCCCAACCATATTGTCCTCAGCTTGCCTTTGAAGTCTTTATACCTTGAATCATAGAGCACTGCCCAATATCTCTCTTGGAATTGTTTCTCCTTGATATTTTTGTCATGCCATATCTTTCTCTGAAGCTGAACTAACTCTATGTGGAGAAGGGTCTGCAATCTTTGTTCATCCAATCCATTGAGTTGGAGTAATCGTTCCTTCTGTGCATAGATAAGGTCTAGGTCTAGCTGAGCTACCATCCTTAGTGTATTGAATTCAAATTCTATTAACAGCAAAGCCTTCTTCCCATAGACCAGTTCAAAGGGTGTGAATCTTGTGGTGGTCTTCCTTTTTGTGTTGTAGGCCCAGGTGGCCTCAACTAATCTATCCGCCCAATATTTTCTGTTGTTACTCACTACCTTGGTCAGAATTCCTTCCAAAGCTCTGTTAGTGACTTCCACATGCCATTGGCTTGTGGATGTTAAGGGGTGGAAGTCTTGTGCTTGATTTTATGATGTGTGAGCAGGTCTTCAATCAAGTTGGAAGTGAACTGACTGCCTTGATCTGTGACCAATTCTCTTAGATACCCAAACTTGTAGAATATGTTTTCTCTCAAAAACATAGCTACTTTTTCCTTTGTTACTGCTTTGATTGCTTTTGTTTCTGCCCACTTTGTCAGGTAATTGATGCACACAATGATGTATTGATTCTGTTTTGAAGGAGGGTTGATAGGACCCACAAAATCCATGCCCCACTTCTCAAATGGCTCAAAGGTCACTTGAGGTTGCATGGGCATCTCATCCTTTGGAGTAGGTTTCCCCATTCTTTGACACCGATCACATTGGCTGGTGTATCTCCTCACATCTTGATGAAGAGTGGGCCAATAGTAGCCTACTTGCAAGATTTTGGAGGCAGTTATCTTTGCTGTAAAATGACCTCCACAAGGCCTGTCATGATAGGTCAGGAGGATGTCAAAAACTTCCTCCTCCCTGACACATCTTCTCAAGATCTGATCTGGGCCAAGTTTGAAGAGATTACCCCCAATCTAGGTCAAAGGGGTGCTTTTCCTCACTATCTTGCTCTTCTCCTTTGAGGACAGGTGTGGCGGGAACTGTGCTAAAACCAAGCAGTTTGCTATATTAGAAAACCATGGATAGAGTACTAAGATAGAAAACAGGTGTTCATCTGGAATTTGATCATTCACCATTCCTTCTTCACCTGCAACCAAATTTACTCTAGACAAAAAGTTAGCAATAACATTTTCTTTAACAGGCTTATCAACAATGGTCAAATCAAACTGTTGTAGTAAAATAAAACATCTAATAATGCGAGCATTTACATCCAGTTTGTTCATTAAATATCTATTTGTAACATGATCAGTGTGAAGAAAGGTTTGATATCCTATGATATAATGTCTGAATTTATTTAAGGAATGCACTACAGCTAGGAGTTCCTTCTCAGTCACCATATAGTTCAACTCTGCCTTTGACAAGTTTTTGCTTATAAAGTATATGGCATAAGGTATATTTCCATCAATTTTTCCTAAGGTTTCTCCTATTGCTTTGTTCGAGGCATCTGTGTGAATGTGGAAAGGTAGGGCCCAGTTTGGGCCTCTCAAAATTGGTGCAGTCTAAAGTTTACTTTTCAAGGTGTCTAAGGCTTCTTGACAATTTTCCAACCAAATAAATTCGACATCTTTACCTAAAAGACCAAACAACGAAGAGGTTAGCTTGCTGAAATCTTTAATGAATCGTCCGTAATGCCCAGCTAAGCCTAGGAAAATTCTAACATCTCTCAACTATTGAGGAGGTGGGACCCTTTGGATGATGGTAACTTTGTTGGGGTCCACCTGCACTCCTTGTTGTGATATTGCATGACCTAGCATGGTCCCTTCAATTATAAAAAAATTCACATTTTTCTAGACTAAGAGATAGGTTCATCTCAATACACTTGTCCAAAATTTTCCTAGGTTAGATAAAGCTTCCTAAAAGTCAGAACCATAAGGAGTAAAATCATCCATATATATTTCCATTGCATCATGAACTAGTTTAGAAAATATACTAAATACCACTCTCTAGAAAGTGGATGGAGCATTTCACAAAACAAAAGGAAGGAATCGGTATGAAAAGGTACCCCAAGGACAAGTGAAAGTGGTCTTATTTTGGTCTTCTGGGCTTATTTGAATCTGATTGTACCTGCTAAACCCATCTAGGAAGGAGAAAAACCTTTTCCCCGCTAGACCATCTAACACTTGATCTACGAAAGGCAAAGGAAAATGGTCCTTTTTAGTGGCTTTTTTTAATTCCCGATAGTCAACACAGATCATCTACTCACCATTTTTCTTTGGCACTAGCACCAAAGGAGAGACCCATTCACTGTCAGAGATGGGGCAGATGAATCCTACATCAAGTAATTTTTGCAACTCTTCCTTAACAATGTCTTTAAGTGTTGGATTCACCCTCCTTTGAGGTTGCCTGACTGGTTTGCAATCTTCCTTAGTGTATATATGATGAGTACACACTGAAGGGTGCACTCCCTTCATCTCCTTATAACTCCAGGTGAAGGCATCTAAATGTTTTCTCAATAAGCTACATCGCTCCTTCTCCTAGGAAGTGGATAGGGATGGATTGATTTTCAAGGTTCTTTCTGGGTCAAACTCTATATTCTTAATGTAGAGAGAGGTCAGGTCAGCCACACAGAGATCAGTTAAGGGGTTGTTTTGGGTTTCTTTCACTATGTCCTCTAATGGCAAGATACTAGGGGGTGGATTCTAAATTACATTTTCAATGATATCATCCTCATCTTGTGGTTTCCCCCCCCATGGTGGTTTCTAATGCATAGAGCAGTGCAGAATAGACTTCATCCTCATCCTCCTCATCCAACTAGAGAGGTAGATCATGTTCTAGCACGGCTTTTTCAAGAGGGTATAGGATTAACTGTTTGGACATATGCCCATTCTTGATGGTCATGTTCCTAGCTCGAAAGTTGATGTAGGCATTGGCAATAGCCAACCAGGGTCTTCCTAAGATGAGAGGATACCAAGTGAGATTTGCCTTCAGCTGGAGAAATAACAAATCAGTAGGGTACTCCCAAGAATCAATGGAGACCTCACATCTTCCACAATCCCTTCAAGGGTCACGGTGGAGCAGTCTGTTAGCTACAGTATTGTCGTGGTCTTCCTCAAGGAGCCTTGGAGGTTAAGTTTGAGCATTGTCTCCTTTGTCATCAAATTAATGGAAGCTCCTCGCTCAATTAAGGTATGTGGGATCATGGTGCCATTGATGTGGACATCAACTACTCGCCTTCCAGGGTCCAGATATTTTGGACATATTATCTGTCCTGACATCAAGTCGGACAGTTCTCCTATGACATTAATGGTTGGGGCATCTCTCTTACACCTTCCTAGATGCCTAAAGCACTTCTCTTTGATCAACCTGTTGTATATAGGCACATATTTTATGGCTTGGAGAAGTGGTATCTTCATGCATAATTGTTTCAATTCTCCTAGAAGTTGAGTTTCTTCTGGGGTAGGTTATGTTGTCCCGGATAGTCTCTCAGGAAAGGGTGGAATTTCTTTAGGTTCACTCTCCTCTTTATCTTCCTCAACCTCCCTACATCGAGGTTGGATATCTGGGAGAACCTTCCCAGATCGCAGGTTAATCTCCTAAATCTCCACAGCATACATTGGGCATGATGGTTCCCCACTATATACTTATTGAGCTTGTCTGTTGTTCAGGTTCAGGTTCGACTAGGCAAGCATTTGGAATTGCCTTGGTGGAGGAGGAGGAAATGGTTGAAGTTGAGCAGGTGGTGGAGGAAAAAGAGCAGGAGGAGAGTTGTACTAGGGCCTCCACCCTTGATGAGATGCATTCCACTAAGGTTGCGGTTGAGCATAGGATTGAAATGAATGAGCAGCTGGTTGGGCATGATATTGAGATGGAAAGGACCAAGGAGGAGGTGTGGACTAGGAAGGATGAGTAGGGGTTCCCTAAGAAGGTATGGAAGTGACTTGGTTGGGGTTGTAGTCTGCCTGATATGTCCCTTGCATCCCCTACTGGTATGGTCTAGGTCCATGAGGTCTCATTTGGTTCATGAAATAGAGTGGTTCAGTGGCTCCTTTGGCCCCGCGGTATATAGCTTTAAGTCTGGACAAGGAAGGGCACTTATCTGTAGAATGATCTTCTTCACAAACTGAACGAACCTCTACAAAGTTCAATAGACATTCATTCCTAGGATACCTCCTGGTGCATCTAGGCCAAAATATGGCCAAAGCCCTCTCTGCTTCCTCTTGTTTCCTTTTGATATGCAAGGCATCCATTTGCATGGCAAGAGTCTACAACATCTCATTTTTGAAGTCTTCCAACATGTTTTCAAGTTCATCTTTGATGGATGAATTGGAAGAGGAGGTACTGGATATGGGTTGACTCCCCCTATCTCTCTTTTTGGCTGCTCTAGAATGGTTTTTAAAGATAGTATTTATTTCCTCATAAGATAGTTGGTAGATGTCTCCCTTGACAAGTAGATGGAGGGTGTCTAGAAGGTCTTCCGAGATTGCTTTGAGTAGAACCAACTTCAAAGATTCAGGGTCAGGTGTGCACTTGGCCCTTTTGTAACTGAGATGGAACCTCTCTTCACAATCTTCCAAGGATTCATCACTTCCCATGGTCATTCAGAATATTTTTTCCTTTATATATTTTAACCTATAGTAGTCTCAATATTTTTTTATTAAAGGCCTACTGCATCTAAGCTCAAGTTGTTATGCTATTTCCAAGTAACCCCATGAACCAGCGCAGTGCTACATCCTTGAGAGTAGAAAGGAATAGTTTCAACTTTTGCTCATCTTCTTCATAGTCATAGGTTCGACAGATGATAGCAAACTCAAACAAGAAGGTGTCAAGATCTTTTGTAGTCAAACCATGGAAGTGAGGTAGGGCTGAAGGACTTATATTATTCATTTTGGTGTCCCCATTGGTCTCCTGAATGGGAAAGGTACCCTCTATTCTTTCTCCATTTCCCCTAGCATTTCTATTTTTATCCATTGGCTCAGGAGGGATGTTTTCTTCTTCTTCTTACCCTATAAGTTCTTCAAGTATCTCTGGTTGTTCACCTAAAGGTTCTTCTTGATCACTGCCACCGAAGAAGAGAGAAGGTTGGTTGTGTGATGTAGTGGCGGTGTTGGGCAAGATTCCCTGAATTATCTCTTTCCTACGAGACATGAAAGGAAATCTTTTTGGTTGTTATTTGTTTTTTTTCACTAATTGTACTTGCAAAACTGAAATAGATTGAACAATACAAATTGCAACTAATTGAAATGAACTTTGCTAAAATGAAATTTGCAGAATTGAAAAGGAAAGCAAGAAAATGCAGAAACTGAAAGAAACAACTATTCTACTTTTGTTGAAATAAACTACTTAGCAAACTTTTTCAAGAAGAAATAGAAGAAAGCAGTAATCACAAAATACTCTGACGCTTCCCCGGAAACAGCGCCAAAAATGTGGTGAGTAACAGTATTGCAACAATAATTCTACGACTAATGGGGTACCTACTTTACTCTTATCAACCTGGTAGTTCGTAACAAACTTAGAAGCGACGGTGCTATTGCACAAGTACTAGTTCTTACTGCAAGATATCACTTGGTCAGCTGGCGCAAGATCACTAGGAGCTCAAGCCAACTTCTATGGATTCTAGAAGAAGCTCTACATGTGATGAAAGAAAGGAAAGCTTACTCTACAGAGGCTACTCTAATTGCAGAAAGGAAAAAGACTGAAATGTAAAGTAAACCTAGCTAACCCTACTTAACCAACGAATCCTACTTTTGCAAAAAGCAGTATGAAAACCATGAAATGAATTCCATTACCTACTCAAGGAAGTAAACAACATCTACTCAAACTATTTGTAGAAGGAAATTAGGAAAAAACATCTTTTTGGATTTTTATGTATTTTTATGTGAATTTGTCATGCATGTAATTTATTTGTTTGTGAATGTGGCGAGAATAGGTGGTGATGGAGGGCAGTTTTGGGACGTGAGAGGATGTGGGATGGTGTGGATTGGTCCTAGGAGGTCTCAGGTGGCCTTCTATAGGCTTTTCCCACACTCGGCCTTCAAACGAAAGTCTACAGGAAAATCTACAGAAGGATATAGGGGATCTATAGGAGGTCTACTGGAGGATGCTGAAAGTAGTTTTGAAGGTTTTAAAGGTGTGAGAGTGGGTGGAAAGGGTAGATGAAAGCTGGGATGATGTGTTAGGGCACCTAGGGTTCACCAATGATCACTACGAGAGGGAAATATGGTCGGGAGAGAGGAAGAAATCCTATGGAAAAGCATAGAAAACTAAGGTCGACTTGAGGTGAACTTTGGGCGACCTGTAGGGCATAGATTAGAGAGAGAATGTGATGGCTGATAGGCTAACCTACTATGAGAAGAAATCTGTTGCAAAATAACTACAATCAAACAAGGAAATCAAGCAAGCAAGGAAATTAAGTACATAAAAAAACAGAATTTTGCATGAAGCTAATCTAAATTATGAGCTATGGAAAGAAATGGTGAAAAATGCTACAAGGAAAGAAAGCATGGAATAAGAATTATTGCAAAGATAGGAATGTGCATGGTGAAAGAGATCTAAAGAAAAGCATTAACCTTCTAACAAACTGCAACACTAAAAATCGTATGGAGAAGGAAAATCTGTGTTTTTATGGTAGCAAGAGGGTCTTGGCCTCAGTTCATGGTCCCAAAGGGAGGAAAGGAGGCCAAGGCACTATTGATGGCCTTTTCTATCTTCTTTCTATCACTGTTTACCCTGCTATAGAAAAAAAAATGGAAACAACCTTCTAAATCTCCAAAAACAACTTATTCTTAACCAAGAAAGAAATTCATCTAACATCAACTAATCCATAAAATGAAATAAATAATATAAATACAAACAAGAGGAGCTTGGTTGCTTGGATTGGGCCCTAACCCAAGAGCTTCAGCTTTCTGAGGTAACTCAGTGCTAGCTCAAGAATAATCTCATCTTTATTATCAAAATAGTAATAGGATTACATGAAACTGTCACCAAAAGTAAGCTCAAAGTTGAGCAAAGCAAAACTGCAACAAAAATTGAACAAAAGTTTGACCTTAGTGAGGCCCTAGGTCTCTCTACTTATACAAGTGAAGCTCCCAATAGCTTCCTTGAAATCAGGGAGGCTTGGCTCCCAAAACTCAAGATAAACATAAGTTATCCTCCACTTGCTCGGTTGCCTCCTAGTGCATTGATTTGGTTGTTTGTGCTCTAAGCTGCATGAAGGGAAATTCAATGTGGAGAGTAATAAATAAGGGGGATTCCCTCCTATAAATCCTCTCCTTTGTCCACTTCGAATTATTTCTATCAATTGTCCATTGAATCTTTGACTTTGTCTTCAAAATTTAACAAAAATCTGCATTAAACACATATTAGAGCTCATGGCTTGATAACTAACCCAACTCACTCCATAAGAAAAAGTATAATAAAAATAAATGCAATAAGCTAATAGAATGTTCGATTTAACTATGTTAGGAGGAAAAATGAGCCCATATAATTACCCATTTATGGGGCTCATCACAAAGATTACCTTACATCTCAATAATGGATGTTTAAATATCTGCCTACCTATTAGCAAGCATTGCATAGATCCGAGATATGCTATGACCAACATCCCCAAATATATGTGCCTCCTTAGTGTTGTAGATATAAGGCTTATCACCTTGGTACAATGGATAATCCTTCCTATGATGGTCTTTACCGCAAATCTGACATTGTAATGGTTCTTTGCCACTACCTTTATTCCATCTCTCCATGTTGAGGTTCATCTCCCTTCTCAACTACATTAAACTTCTGGTAAATAGGCAAAATTTTCTTTCTCACCTACATCCTAAGGTATTCTTCTCTTCTAAGGCCATTTTTCTTTAGCGTTGTCATTCCCTTTCCAATCCCACTTAGGCTCAAATTTATGCTTTAAATTCTGATAACAATGCTTTGATTTCCTTATGAATGCCTCCAATGACCAAGGCTCACCATACTTAATTGAATTCATGAATGTTGATGGAAGTCCACTGGTGAACCTTTTGACCTTTGTCTTCTCATCCTTGCGATAAGGAACATACCTCAACAAATCACAAAACTTAATCATGTACTCTTCATCTATCATACAACCCATCTTTAGCTCATAGAATCCCTTGGATTTTCCATCATAATACCTCTCAAACAAGTACTTTGTCTTGAAGAGTCTTTTAAACCCATGCCAACTCAAATCTTCTACCTTGACTACTATGACACACTTCACATATTACTACCATATATTACATTTCCCCTTGAGACTTAAAATAGCTATCTTAGAGCCCGCAGAGGTTTGGTGTCATGGCCAGCAGATGATTTGTTAAGTCGTCCATGCCACTGTGTAGGTCATGAGTTTTAGTCTCGTCTTACCTAAGGGCTGTTGTTGCAGGCTGGGCAGTTCCCCCTAGAGGTTATAGTGGCAGCTGGTGGGATTCGACCCTGTGTAACGCAAGTACGATACCACTGTCGTTTCTGATTCTGCTACTCAAAAAAAAAATAACTATCCTAGCTTCCATATTCTCTGTATAATCATGCAATTGAGAGAACTTCATCCAAAGAGTCCATGCTTCTACATCTTATGGCTTCTTCATCTCTCCATCAAATGTATGAGGCTTGGCTCTCTTGAACTCATCTGGAAATTATCCCCTCAATACTCCTATAAGGATGATGGTAGTGATGACAATGATGTCCCTCTGAACCAGAACTAGAACAAAACCTATAAGAACTACCTCGCTTATTAGGTTTATACAACCATCTACCACCTTTGACTATGTCATCCCTGTCCAACCTGTATCCTGATGAAGACCTACTACCATATGCCCCATTAGCTTGTTCCTCCTATCCATGACTAATTCGTGGTTGTACTTGTCTCTGCAAATATGATAATCTCTTAAGGGTCACTAAATTATCCTCTACTTTCTTTTCCTAAGCTCTGGCAAGACTTTCCTATGACTCAATTATCTTATCATTATCTGCCTTGCAACTTCGTATTTATGTCTTCATACTTCTCAAATTATATGTTATATGAGGAGAGTACTTATCTCCTTGTTGCTCAATTTATTAATAAGGAGAGTCACGTGAGATGTAATCCACCATTTTGTTTGTCATCTCCGATCTTCTTTATTCTAGAAAACAGATTGTGTAAGATAAAACAAATATAGACATAATCAAAATCATACATTAGTCAAGTTTAGGGGAGGCTATCTCATCTGCAAAAATGAGTCTAGATTACCACAATATACATGTATATATATATGATCACACCAAAATATAAACCTATCGACATCATGTATGATAAATGAAACTGTAACACTTATAATAGACATGATATTCGTATCTATTAATGCATGCATAACAATCACATCTACCCAATCTAATCCAATCCTAGAAGCTCTGATACCAAACTGTAACCATTCCTCCCTCATTTACCCACTTTCATAAAATCTCCAGGGTAAAAATGATATGAGTGCTACTATGACATGACCCAACCTCCAAGTTCCACTGATGGACATTGGAGGTGGGGCCAACAAATTGAACACTTACTGACATTCCAAAGGGTCTGTATATTACTCAAGAGCTAGATAACCATCCCAAGTGATCAATCCCTGAGCTAGAACCATTTTTCACGTAGCTAACTCAATAAAAACATCCTTGAAACTCCCTTCATGTAGTTATGAGGCTATAACCACACTCATAACCCTTCTTTCATGTGGTATGACCTAAATTCCCCAGTTTTGTGCCAATGGTTCCAAGATTTGAGCTATTTTCTAGGCTATCCTCTAGACCACTACCCAATGTTGGCATTATGACACAAGTTTAACACTATGACATAGGTGTTGTCGTTGGTGGCAACCCACTCAGATGAAAGATCAAATTTCAGGCTCTCAGAATGAAGAAAAAAGAGATATATGCAGTTTCCTCTTAACCAAGCCACATATACATGCGGGATCACCGATCAAAAGGCACGTATGCGTATGCACGCACGTTCATGCAAGGAAAAGCACATACATGTGGGAAAACTTGTTTTTAGTCCATGGTATTTAGTCCTTGATATTTGGACCTATCGTTTTGGACCATGGTATCGTGTCTGAAGTGTTGAACCTAGGTACTGGGTCCCAAGTATTGGTTCTAAGTGGTTTTGGACCATGGTATTGAGTAAGGGCTATGACTATAAAAGGGGAAGGAGATCATTAGGAAAAAGTACTCAAGTATTGAATATCTTATGAAGAGAAAGATCTAGAATACTAGTCATTAGGTTATGGTGCATAGCTGGATCTGAACCAAGGAGGAACCTAAGCACTAGAAGAAGGATAAGTGCTATTGATGGGTCAAGATATTAAGGCTTTAATAGTAGTATCTTTGTGTGATTTTGATCTGTTATATTTGGTGCATGACTTGATCTATAAATCTTATAATCTGGGTATAACTGATGTCTCAATATTTGAAAAGGGAAAATTATCTTTTATAGATCTGTATGCAGGTTTGGCACAGCAAAGGCATGTATACATGCTGGTTCGGTAATTCAAAACAGTGTATACGATATTTTGCCTTAATACAGAAGCGTATGCATGCAAGTTCTTCATATTGAAGTAGTGTACGTCTAATAAAATATGTTTTAGCTACTTCTGTTTATTACTGTAGTATTTTGGGTTCAGGATTGGTGTCTGGTTACTGTTACTATATTCTGGTTACAATATTTAGAGAAGTGATTGATGATTCAATTTTGGTTGGTGCAAAGGGGATTGGTTGATGCAGATACATTTGATGTTTGATTAATGTTATTTATGGATCTAGTCCAAAAATTTATGAAACGTGGTCCTTGGAAGAAAAGAAGGTTGTAGCCTTTTGTAGGTCAGCACCTATGTACTAGTACATCAGCTAGTACAAGAGCTAAGGGGGTTGTAGCTCCCTTCCAAGAGAAACTGGAGAATGCGAGAAGGTTGTCACCTTCTACGGGTAGAAGCCTGCGTACTGGTATAAGACTGCACCAGTATAGAAATATTGTAAAAAGAATTTTCTTATTAACAAGAAGATAGAGAAGCATTGCAGCAGGTGGTTTTCACCCACTTTCGGTTTCCACCTTATATCTTGTGTTCATATGTGTGATGATATATTTTGTTTACTACACCTATTTAGTGTTCTTATGGTTAATGAAGTTCTGATGCACTGATTAAAGATCAAATGGATTAATTAAATCTTAAGTTTACAGGTTATACGCTAGTTGCTATAGACACAGTTGCATGTATACACTGGTTTCCATATCTAAAGTACTGTATATCTAAGTTTGAAAATGAAAAATTATTTGACTTGATAATACTGATTCACCCCCCCCTTCAATATTATTTCCAACAATTGGTATTAGAGCAGGTCCTTGAGAAGAAGCTTGATCGCTTGAAGGAAGATCTATCAACATGAGAAACTACGAAAGGGAGGCATCCATCAGGCCACCAATCTTTGATAGGAGCAACTTTGTCTATTGGAAGGTAAGAACCACAGCCTATCTTCAATCTCTTTGTGTAGAAGTTAAGGATATCATGGAAGGAGGATACACATTCTCATCAGCAACTCCTACAGATACAACTGGTAAAAAGTAGTATGAAACAAATGCAAAGGCTGTCAATACTCTATTGGGGAGTCTATCTTAATCAAAATTCATGAAGGTTATGCAGCTCAAAACTGTCAAAGAAATATGCGACAAGATCATTCTAAGTTATGAAGGAGATGACTAGGTAAAACGTGCAAAACTACAATCTCTCAGAATTCAATATGAAACTATCAGAATGCACAATGATGAAAGTGTGGCTAAGTATTTCTTACATATAGATAAGATTGTTAATCCCATGAAAAACTTGGGTGAAGAGATAAAAGAAGTTACTTTAGTTGAAAAGGTTTTAATATCTTTGTCTTCTAAATTTGAATCAAAGATTTCTACCATAGAAGAAAAAAAAAATCTTCAGAGTATTACCATGTCACAGCTGCACGTAATCCTAACTGCTTTCGAAATGAGAAAATTGGGTCCATCAGACATTAGGGAAGCCGCATTCAAAACCTCAAAAGGAGAATACCATGAGTCAGGACATACGTCAGAAGGAGAGGAAGAATCAAACTTTGTCAAGAACCTTCAACGGGGCTCTGGAAGATTCAGAGGTAAGCTACCTTTCAAATGCTTTGCTTGTGGGAGAGTCGGTCACTCTGCAGCCAAATGTCCTCATAAAGATAAGCTTGATAAAGGTAAGGAACCAGTTAAATGGAACAGAAAACAGAATGCAAGTAGGAAGAGCTATTATACACATGAAGATAGTGATGGACTTTCAAATAGTGATGAAGATGAACATGGTAATGATTATAGACTTTCGATGGCTTTTGAAGATGATGATTTTTTGGATGCTATAGATGAAGATGATCTCTAGGAAGAAATATCTAAACTTAAAATATGTTTGGAACAAAAGAGTATGATCATAGATACTTTGACATTCCAACTTGTTGAAAGAGAAAAACATAATGAAAAGTTAGAATGTGAAATTGTGGGACTTAGAAAATATATTGAGAAAACAAATGCTCAAAGAGTTTAGACTTCTGTGATCCATAATTTGTTTAGATATTTTTTTGGCGAAATCACATAATTGATCATTTGTCGACGCGTTTCGAACCAACCAGTGTGGTTCATCGTCAGGACAAGTTGAAGATACAGATCCAGATCAGCGTGTTAAATAGTCTAAGCAAAGACTCCAACGGCTAAAAAGACTAACGGCTATTTTTCAACTTATGGACCCAGTCAAACTTAAAATAATATTAATATATTATATTAATTATTATTACATCTACGGAGTCAAGTAAACTGGGAAAAATAAACCAGAAAAGAGGTTAGATATTAAATTCACCTATTTAAATATTTAAATTATTAATAAATATATATATTATTAATATTCTCCATACCTACTATAATACTAAATTTAATGTTAAGTTATTCGATTATTAAAATAAATTACCAGAAGTTTGTAGTTCCTAGAAAGTAACAAGATTCGTGGTTAGTTTTCACAACTAAACCATTTAACTATTAATATATAAACATAAAAATATATATATATAAAATTAACCCACTAAATAT
>APFE030793901.1:0-15530 GCA_000404065.3 Pinus taeda | reverse complement strand
GTCCCCGGTGGTCGCCAATCTCTTTATGGAAGATTTTGAGTCTAAGGCTTTTGCCTCTTCTCGTCTCCTTCCGAAGCTTTGGAAAAGATTCGTAGATGACACTGGTGTTGTATGGTCTCATGGTCCTGTTGAGCTGGATCTTTTCTTCAATCATCTTAATAACCAGTCCGCCGCCATAAAATTCACGATGGAAAAGGAAGACAACGGTTGTCTTCCGTTCTTAGATGTTCTCATCTCTAAGAAAGCGGATGGTTCATTCTCTCATCAAGTGTTTAGGAAGAAGACACATACTGAGCAATACTTGCATGCTTCTTCCCATCATTTCCCAGCTCAAAAGATAGGTTTTCTAAGCACGCTTGCCACCCGTGCTGTTAGAATTTCTGATGAAGAGAACTTGGAAAAGGAGAAGGCTCATCTCCTAGATGTCTTTATGAAAAATGGGTACGACAGACACCTGGGTCAAAAGGCCTTCCTCAAGGCTAAGAAGGAGCCGTCTATCCGGAGGGATCCTAATGATCGTGTCATGGGTGTTAACCTTCCCTATATCCAAGGGACCACAGATAGGATTGCGAGGATTCTGAGAAGGTTTGATGTGCCTGCAACCTTTAGACCTCTTAATACTATCCGTAGCTCCCTCAGATCTGTAAAAGATCCGATTGACCCTAAAGACATGAAGGGCGTCAATGTCATCCCTTGTTCTTGCGGGATTCCATATATTGGAGAGACGGGTCGCTCAATCAATCAAAGGATTAGCGAGCATTCAGCTGACTTGAGGCATGGGAGGATCAAATCCTCAGCCCTGGCGGAGCATGCCGAGAAGACGATGCATCATGTTTGTATTGAAGAGGCAGTCATTGCTAGAGTTGCTCAGTTTCACCATCGCAAGTTTAGGGAGGCCCTGGAGATTGAAAAAAGGCTGATTAATCTTAATAGGGATGATGGCTGGAAGATCAGCAGCTGCTGGGTCCCAGCCCTATCTTCCTAGCCTCTGTGCTCCCTTCTTGGTAAGGTCTCTGAGTTTCTTGTTTCCCTTCCTTAGGAGTTGTTTTTCGTGGGATGCGCTGGTTTTGTCTTGCTTTTCTCCGGATCTGGTTTGTTCTTCTGTGAATTTTTGACCTCTTGGTTTGATTTAATCCCCCCTATTTCCCTATTATTCTAAGGGTGTGTTGTTGGCATCTCGGAGCTGATTTAGTAAGCGTTTGGTTTATAGGATTTTAATTTCCTTAGGATTTGGCTTAGATTTTTTCATTTTTTCATCATTTTGTAATGTTTTAGGGTATATTTAAAAAAATTTAATGAATAAATTAAAATTTGCAGTGTCGAATCTATTCATTTTTCCATTTATTCAAGATTATTTATTTATTTATTTAACTAACCTCACTAAATAGTAATAAATAAAACTTTTTTTATCTATCCATTAAATTAAAAAAGATGTCTATTAATAGATTTTGATTGTTATTAAATTTATTAAAAATATTATTTAATATTTATGTAATATATATTTTAAAACAAAAAATTAGTATTTATATATAAAATATATTATATATATTATAAATTTAGACATAAAATAATATATATTAAGTATGGTAAGATAGTAATATTTTTATATATATTCTTATATATTTAGTTGAATAAGTTTTTAGGTATATACATATTTTTTGTTTATATAAATAATAAAATGGTTGAGTTTTGAAAACTAACCATGAACCTATTTATTTTCTAGTAATTACAAAATTTTTTGATAATTAATTTAATAATTAACATTAAATATAGCATTATATTGGGTATTGGAAAATATTATTAATATATATATTTATTAATAATTTAAATATTTAAATAGGTGAATTTAATATCTAACCTCTTTTCTGATTTATTTTACCCAGTCTTCTTGACTCTATAAATGTAATGATAATTAATATAATATATTAATATTATTTTAAGTTTGACTGGGTCCATAAGTTGAAAAATAGTCGTTAGTCTTTTTAGCCGTTGGAGTCTCTGCTTAGACTATTTAACCCGTTGATCTGGATCTGTATCTTCAACTTGTCCTGACGATGAACCACACTGGTTGGTTCGAAACGCGTCGACAAATGATCAATTATGTGATTTCGCCAAAAGAATTTCTAAACAAAACAAATGCTCTTAATCTTAGATTTTCTAAAGGATCTAAAAATTTATATGAGATTATCAAAGTGTCATGATCTCCTCTAATCAAGAGAGGTCTTGGAAATACTGAAGAAGCATCTCAATCACAAAAGCCATCCACCTCCAAAAGTTATCTTAATGTAGCAAGGAGAAGTGAACAGGTTGCCAATCATCAACAAAGGCATAAAGCAGATCACCAGGTAAATCAGGGTCAATCTACTTCAAGGATGAATAGAAGCTACAACCAATCGCAGGTAAATCATTCTCAATTTGCCTCAAGAATGAATGTCAATGGAAACTACAATCACTTGGATGATAGATTTGATAATCGCAGGAATTTCTTTAATGGCCAATGTTTTTAATGTCATAACTTTGAACACAAAGTTGTTCAATGTGTTGCCTACAAGACCATCATGACTCGAGAAGCATGAAATCAAAGGAGAGTGTCTGGGATCATGAAGAGGACTACAATAACTTTTCTGCTCTTGAAAATGAAATAGAATTCTCTATTTGTAACAACTTCAGTCATGAAGATTCTGAATGCAGGAGTCAGTTTCAGTAAGCATCTCAGAAGGAACAAGCTTCATTGAGTCCCAAAACATGCAGAAAAAAAGAACCACAACCAGAAAGATGTGATATAGCCTTATATGTGGAAGGACAGGAAAGTAAGTGGTACATTGACAGTGGATGCTCAAAACATATGACAGGTGATAAAGAAAAACTTCAGTCATATAGTGCCTTAGCAAAGGAAAGGAAGGTCACATTTGGAAATGACACCCATGCACTCATAAAAGGTAAAGGCTCTGTTCTTTTGAAAGAAAAGGTCAAAGCTATAAATGTTGTGTATGTTGATGGCCTAAAGCATAATCTATTGAGTGTTAGTCAAATGTGTGATCAAGGAAATGAGGTAATATTTCGATCAAATGGATGTATTGTTTGTGAGCTTCATACAGGAGAAACAGTGATCAAAGGCATAAGAACTCCAAATAATTTATACATACTCAATGGAGGACAACAACAATTTTATCTAAGCAAGAATGATGAACATTGGCTATGGCACAAAAGATTGGAGCATCTAAGCTTCTCTCAGATAAGGAAAGCATGCAAATATCAAGCGGTTCGTGATCTCCTTGACATCAGAATTCCAGACAATACAATATGCAAATCATGTCAGTTCGGAAGAAAACTAGAACTAACTTCCCTGAGAAGGAAGGATCAGCTAGTAAGCCACTTGAACTTGTCCATACTGATTTATGTGGTCCATCAAGGAAAATTTCACCTCGAGGAGAAGAATACTTTATATTGTTCATTGACGACTTTTCCAGGATGTGTTGGATAGGACTTCTGAAGCATAAAGATGAAGCTTTCGAAAAGTTCAAAGCTTTCAAAGCCTTGGTTGAAAATGAATCAGATCGCAGAATCAAATGCCTCAAGTCTAATTGAGGAGGGGAATTTACCTCGAATGAATTTTTTGACTTTTGTGAAGAACTTGGAATAAGAAGGGAATTCTCTACTGCAAGGACTCCTCAGCAAAATGGAGTAGTGGAAAGAATGAACAGAATGGTTCAACAAATGGCTCGTGCTATTCTTGATGAATCTGGAACTCCTACAACCTTCTAGGGTGAAGCTGCATTTGCTACCATTACTATTCTCAACAAAAAAAATGTTCGGGTAAACAACACTCAAACTCCTCATGAACTTTGGTATGGCAAGACTCCTATGGTAAAATACTTCAAAGTTTTTGGAAGAAAATGTTACATCAAATGGACTGATGAAAATATTGGCAAGTTTGAACCTAGAGCAGATGAAGGCACTCTCCTTGGTTACTCTTCCCGATGTAAAGGATATAAGTGCTACAATAAAAGACTTGGAAAAATTGTTGAAAGTATTCATGTAGTGGTTGATGAAGCAGGTCACAATCCAAAGCAGATAAAAACCAAAGATTTTGAAGATGAAGAGGACTATCCTTCAACTTCAAATCAGACTAATGATGAAGAAGAAACCTATGAGGCACTAGAAGAACAGATAAGGGTAGAAGAAAAGACTCCATCCAAGTACGTACAGAAGAATCATCCAGAGACTTAGATTTTGGGGCAGAAAGAGACAGGTGTTCAAACAAGAAAAACTATAACAGAAGCTTCAAGCTATCTAGCATTTCTCTCCTCCATTGAACCATGAAATGTAAGTGAAGCATGCAAAGATGAATGCTGGGTCAAGGTCATGAATGAAGAACTTGAGCATATTGAAAAGAATAACACTCGAGAATTGGTTCCTAGACCTAATGATAAGAATGTCATAGGGACCAAATGGATATTCAAAAACAAGATAAATGAAAATGGACATGTTATTAGAAACAAGGCCAGACTTGTTTGTAAAGGGTATGCTCAACAAGAAGGTATAGACTTTGAAGAAACTTTTGCACTGGTTGCTAGAATTGAAGCCATAAGAATTTTCCTTGCTCTTTCTAGCTTTCAGAAGTTCAAAGTATATCAAATGGATGTGAAATCTACCTTTCTAAATGGAGACTTAGAAGAAGAAGTGTATATTGAGCAACCAGATGGGTTCATCCTTGGAAATGATCCAAAACTTGTATGCAGAGTTAGAAAGGAACTCTATGGTCTTAAACAGGCTCCAAGAGCTTGGTATTATCGTCTGGACAAGTACCTCCATCAACAAGGTTTTTCAAAAGGATCAGCAGATAGAAATCTATATATAAAAATTGATAATGATAAATTGCTAATACTTGTTGTGTATGTTGATGATATCATCTTTGGTAGCAATGAAGAAGCCATCAGTCAAAACTTTGCTTTGGTGATGTAGAAAGAATTTTAAATGTCCCTACTTGGTGAGCTCACATATTTCCTCGGTTTACAAGTACAACAAAATAAAGATGGCATCTTTCTATCACAAACCAAGTACCTCAAGCAGATCTTGAAGAAATATGGCATGGAAGATTCAAAACTAGTATTTGCCCCTATGGTTACAGGATGCAACCTCAACGCAAATGATGATTTAGCAACAGTACATCAACCAACCTATAGATCCATGATTGGTAGTCTACTTTATCTGCTAGGTACCCAACCAGAAATCATGCATGTAGTGGGAATAGTTAGAAGATTCCAGGCAAATCCCAAAGAAGCACACCTTCAAGCGGTTAAAAGGATTTTCAAATATCTTCAAGGAACACAAAACTATGGCTTATGGTATCCTAGAGATACAAATCTCACACTTCATGCATACACAGATGCAAATTGGGTAGGAAGTGTGGATGACAGAAAAAGCACTAGTGGTGGTGCATTCTTTATGGGTTCCAGATTAGTATCTTGGTTCAGCAAGAAACAAAGTTCAATTGCATTATCTACAGCTGAAGCAAAATATGTGGCTACTACATCTTGTTGCATACAACTCCTTTGGATGATGCAAACTTTGCAAGACTTTAAAATCATTTGTACTCCACCTATCGCCATTTTATGTGATAATACAAGTGCAATCAATATTTCAAAGAATCTAGTCATGTAGTCAAAGACCAAGCACATACCTATCAAATATCATTTTCTCCAGGAACAAGTGCTTGAACAAAAGGTCAAATTGGAGGATGTTCCCTCTAAGGAACAAGTTGCTGATATATTCACCAAACCACTACCCAGGGAGACATTTGAATACCTCAGACAGAAGCTAGCAGTAGTTGATGCATCATCTTGCTGTTGAAACTTATCTGTTTCAAAAAAAAGTGGTCATATGCGAGATTCATGAGGAGAATCCACTTACTTACGCAGGTTTATGTGGATACAGTCGCGTATATGTTGGTTTGAAGACAAACAGTGGGCCAGACTCAAGATGAAAAGAGTCTGATATGGGTCTGACAAAGACCATCTGGCACAGGTTCAGGGGGAGCATATACTTCTAATAATGCATTGTTGGCATTATCTTAGAAGATCTTGGTTCAATTTTACAGTTGTTTTTCGTGGAACAGGTGTAGAGGGAGAACATGGTTGCTAGTCTAAATAATGATTGAAAAATATTGTTGATGATAGTTGCTGATAACTATCATAATCTTGTCTTAGATATTTGGTCTCTATGTCATATGTTTCTCTTATTATCAAGGTCATGTAATGACCTATCTTGTTTCCCCACTATGCCTGGGATGGTTGATGTAATGTTTTTTTCTTATCATGTGTATCCCCACTTGGTTGGGAGATGGATGTATGTATGAGTCTTTGTTGATAGGAAGGTCATTTATGATCTATAGAGTCATGCTCCTTCTTGTAGAACATTGTTTTTTACAGACCTTACCTACAGTCAGGGGGAGCATGGGCAGCAAAGCACAGTAGATATTTCAACATGTACTCAGGGGGAGCATAACCCTTTTCCCTTAATGACAAAGTGGGAGAGTGACTTGGGGTTGCCATCAAGTCCAAAGGGGGAGATTGTTAGAATTATGACACAAGTTTAGCACTATGACATAGGTGTTGTCCTTGATGGCAACCCACTCAGATGATAAATCATAGTTCAGGCTCTCAGAATGAAGAAAAAAGAGATAATACACAGTTTCTTCTTAACCAAGCCACGCATACAAGCGGGATCAGCGATCAAAAGGTGCATATGCGTATGCACGCACTTTCATGCAAGGAAAAGCACATACATGTGGGAAAACTTGTTTTTAGTCCATGGCATTTAGTCCATGGTATTTGGACCTATCGTTTTGGTCCATGGTATCACATCCGAAGTGTTGAACCTAGGTATTGGCTTCCAAGTATTGGTTCTAAGTGGTTTTGGACCATGGTATTGAGTAAGGCCCATGACTATAAAAGGGGAAGGAGATCATTAGGAAAAAGTACTCAAGTATTGAATATCTTATGAAGAGCAAGATCTAGAATACTGGTCATTAGGTTATGATGCATAGCTAGATTTGAACGAAGGAGGAACCTGAGCACTAGAGGAAGGATAAGTTTTATTGATGGGTCAAGATCTTAAGGCTTGAACAATAATATCTTTGTGTGATTTTGATCTATTCTATTTGGTGCATGACTTGATCTATAAATCTTATAATCTGGGTATAACTGATGTCTGAATATTGGAAAAGGAAAAATTGTCTTTTATAGATCTATATGCAGGTTCGGCACAACAGAGGTGCGTATACACGCTGGTTCGGTAATTCAAAATAGTGTATACAATGTTTTGCCTTAATACAGAAGCATATGCACGCGGGTTATTCATCTTGAAGTAGCGTACGTCTAATAAAATATGTTTTAGTTACTTTTGTTTATTGTTGTAGTATTCTAGGTTCAGGATTGGTGTCTAGTTACTGTTACTATATTCTGGTTACAACGTTCAAAGAAGTGATTGATTGATTCAGTTTTGGTTGGTGCAAAGGGGATTGGTTGATGCAGATACATTTGATGTTATTTATGGATCCAGTATGAAAAATTATGAAACATGGTCCTTGGAAGAAAAGAAGTTTGTAACCTTTTGTAGGTCAGCACCTACGTACTAGTACATCAGCTAGTACAAGAGCTAAGGGGATTGTAGCTCCCTTCCAGGAGAAGCTGGAGAACAAGAGAAGGTTGTAGCCTTCTGTAGGTAGAAGCTTTTGTGCTGGTATAAGACTGCGCCAGTACAGAAATATTGTAAAAAGAAGTTTCTTATTAACAAGAAGATAGAGAAGCATTGCAACATGTGGTTTTCACCCACTTTAGGTTTCCACCTTATATCTTGTGTTCATATGTGTGATGATTTGTTCTATTTACTACACCTGTTTACTATTCTTATGGTTAATGAAGTTCTGATGCACTGATTAAAGATCAAATGGATTAATTAAATCTTAAGTTTACAGGTTATACGCTAGTTGCTGTAGACACAGTTGTGTGTATACAGTGGTTTCCATATTTGAAGTAGTGTATATCTAAGTTTGAAAATGAAAAATTATTTGACTTGATAATACTGATTCATGCCCCCTCTCAATATTATTTCCAACACAGACTTCCTATAGGTTTCCAAAATCATGATTGAGAT
This sequence comes from Pinus taeda, assembly GCA_000404065.3. Classification (NCBI taxonomy): domain Eukaryota; kingdom Viridiplantae; phylum Streptophyta; class Pinopsida; order Pinales; family Pinaceae; genus Pinus; species Pinus taeda. The sequence goes on along the minus strand of APFE030793901.1, from coordinate 7,373 downwards.
GATAAAAATTCCAAACAGTGAAAGCTGAAGGAAGAACTCAACCTAGACTACCTTGTAAATAATAGACATTTTGTCAAACATATGGTAAACATATGAGTTACAGGTCATAAATGCATATCTGATCATAAATATCTATAATTAATCTAAGAATCACCAAGAAGTTATAATTCACTCTCAATTAGATGCAACAACACCTTTTAGCCCATGCATTCATCAACCATTTAATACATATCAAATCATGAAAAAGAGCCATAGCTAGAGCACATCATAGAACCATTTTTATAAGCAGCATATAAATAGAATATTAACCATAATTAATAAACCATTAAATCAACATAATAACAAGTACAAGTTCTCATATATCACAATGGGAAAATAACTCTTAATAACATATGCAAAAGATAACCAAGCCAGAGACTTCCACATACCACCCGACCGTAAATTGGGCCAAACCAAATCTTTCCTTCATCCAATTATCCCCGTGCCATATTCCAAGCATGAATGTGGGTTCTCATGGGATAAACCAAGAAATAATAACTAGGGACTCCAGAGGTCAAACTACATCCACCCTCAAGCTAGAATTATCTCACCTAAACCAGTCTCGAGGTCACAAAACTAAACCAAGACTGGATGCCTTGAAATTTCTTCACCATACCTTGAGGAATTTGTCTACCTCCACCCACCTGTCAAAAGCTTCTCGTAGAAAAGAACCCCCAGCCCAAACCCTTGGAAATTTTCCTAATACCACCTCACCTTGTTTGAAAGCCTTATGATAATCGAAATGTCAGCCAAAAATGAATCCCATCACACCATGGCTATCTAGGAAATGAAATGGAAAGGCCAAAACCATTGCCAAATCAGGAAAAAACGATGCCAATAATAGAAAATGAGCCACATAAATAAATACATGTACTATGCTTTCAAACCTCAGCTAGGAAATCACACATGCAACCTATTACCTACAAAATCCTCATGTTGAAGCTATTGATCCAACCTTCTCCTTGTGCTCCCTTGCTTTCCTTTTCTCTTGGTTTTCCTTCCTTTTCTTTCATTTACTTTTATTTTCTTTCTTGATTTCCTCTTGGAGCTCCCTCTCTCTCTCTATTTCTCACTTGATCCAAGCTAAAATTGACAAAAGTTGTAATGACCACAATTTGTGCAAAATATGTGAAGTATTCTCTGATTCCTTTTTTATCTTTAAGGTATCCTTTTTAATCGATTTTCCTTAACTTTTTCTCTAATTTCCCTTGCATAAAATTTTGTTTCCCTTTACCTTCATTTTCTCCTATTTTCATTTATTTCATAATTAAATGTCGATTATTGCCTCTTTTCCTTTTCCAATTTCCATAATGATTAATAAACTACAAGTGATGACCACTATGATGTTTCTCCAAACATTTGGCTTGGAATACTTGTCATGTGACCTTAGTCTTATGCTTCCTTTATTATCCTTTATTACATGAAACTTTGACCCGGGGCTGCTACAGGTTGATTGGATGGAAGCTGTAATTGTTGGGGTTGAATTAATTTTAGCTATTGAGGAGAAGGTGGTTGTTAAGGAATGGGTGGATATGGTTGTTTCATTTGTGGGAATTGTTGATATGAGGGATGAGGTTGTTTATAGGGTTTTTATTAGTATGGGGCTTGAAATTATGGAGGATAAGGATGGGAAGGTACATTTCCATGAGTAAATCCTCCCCAACCTTGTTGATAGGGTTGATTTTGGACTTCTTTTGGAGTCCATTCCTAGCATGGCATTAGTGTTGTCTTAGGAATTCCTAACCTAGGTTCAGAGTTAGTTGCACCAATCAAGAAAATCCTACACTACTGGCCCTTTTTACAACAACTAGCATTGCACAGGTTGTAGTCTCACCCGAAGTAGTATGGGGGGATGCAAGAACCAAGTTTCTACATCTAAAGACTAGTGTGATGCCTTCCAGTGCCTTAGATATACCTTCGTGTAGATCAGTAAACTCCTAGAGCTCGTTACTGTAACTCTGTTAAAATGGCCTTCAGACCTTTGCGAAGGTCTATGATTAGTCCTTGCGGACCTTTAACAGTCAACTTATGTGCTTATGAACGTCAGAAAGCAATCCTAAATCAATGTTCATACATATCTACTTAAGTCATTAGAAAACATAAGAGAAATCACCACGGCCTTTGCGAAAGTGTTTAAACATGCATTGCCTACATTATTAAGACTTATTCAAGATAAACATGTAGAATTCAACTAGTATCTCACAAAACAAGTTATTTATTAACATCCTATAACATAAATAGACATGATAAAAAATACTCAATAATTATTCAAAAACTTGTCTTTATTGATCTCAATCCACTGATTACATACTCAAATTGTCTTGTCCACACATCTATAGGGGTCTGTGCACTCAGTTGTGTATTCTACCTAGGCCTTGCTGCACTCAGCTGAGGAGCCTCCATTTCTCTACCTAAGGGCAGGAAGAAGAGCCTTCATGCCTTAGCTTTTGCCAAGAATCTTCAATTAACCCAATTCTGTTGGATTTTAAGCCTCTGTGGAAGTTTTTTGTAGCTTCATGTTCTGGATTATCCATAGTTTCTAGTTCATTCTGCCGACGTTTCAAACCCCAAAGGGGGTCCATCATCAGGACAAGTCAAATAGATAGACAATGAATGAAAGATTATTGAGAGAAGGAGCCATGCGCCTTGGTATAAATAAACCAAAGAGCCCTAATTTATAAGGGCTAACACATGATTTTTAAAATTTTTATTCTATTGAATTATATTTAATTGTTCAAATTAGTCGGTTTAATAACTCTAATTTATTTTTTTATTATATTCCAGTTTATATTTAATTGATTAATAATTTTAATTTTTTAATTATTTAATTTAATTTTATTATATAAATTTTTTATGTTTGATAATAAAAAAAATTTAGTTATTTTTATTTTTATTTTTAATTTTAATTATTAATATAACTATAATTTATTTATAGTATTCTTTAATAATGCCACTATTAGTTAATTAATAATTAATTAGTCAGTTAATTAATTAATTAATTAATTTACTTTCAATTTTTAGTTATATATAAATTTATAATTTTTATTTATTTAATAATAAATACTATTTTATTTAATGCTTATTTACGTTAAATTTTTTTTTTATTAATTGGTTAATTATTTAAATTTAACTAAATATTTTATATTTATATTTATATTTTTATTAATTAGTTAATTAATTAAAATCTAACTAAAATTTTTATTTATTTAAATTAGAATTTCAATTATAATATAAGGGTAATTAAATTATTAATTAATTTATTTATTTGATTAATATTAAATTTATAATTCCTCTCTCTTTTCTAATATAATTAATTAAATTAAATTAATTTTGAAAACCCTAATTGATTAAAACCAAAAAAAAATTGTCTATTTTATTTATTTTTATTTTTATCTTATTTTTTTTTTTTTTCTTATTTAATAATTTAATCTCTATATGATTAATCGCATTTGTATTTATTTTAATTTTATTTTTATTTTATTTTTATTATTTTGTTAAGAAATTAAACAAAAATAAATAAAGTATTTATTTTATTTTTATTTAATTGATATAATTAATAATAAATTAAATTAATAATTTGCATTAATTAATTACTTAGTAAATTAATAAACCAAACCTTTATGCTTCCAAAGGTTCCGAGGGTTTTATTTGTCTGATCAGGGTAAGCCAGTTTCCACTAATTTCACTTCCATTGTCCCTGTTGAGGTTCTACGGAAACTTCATAATTTCAATGGCCTCCCTGATTTTTCTTTTATGATAATTGTCCTCTCTTGCAATTACCTTGGCACCTTCCAAGCACATATGATGCTTGGTCTTGGATGAGTGCTCTGCAAGGGCTGATGTACGGGATCTTTCATTCTTTATGTCAGCCGTGTGCTCTTTTAGCCTTGTTTTCAGAGACCGACCTGTTTCCCCAATATAACTTCTACCACATGAGCAATCAATCTTGTACACTCCCTTGAGTTCTTGACGGTCAATGTTATCCTTAACTGACCTCATCATTTGCCTTATCGTTCCACAAGTCGTAAATTGAGTGTCTATGTTATTCTTCCTTAAAAATTTTGCAATCTTATCGGTAACCCCTTGGATGAATGGAAGGTAAACCTTCCCCTGAATTTCCTTCTTGTCTTCAGGGGTACGCTTAGAGAGGGCCCTGTCTTCAGCCCTTCTTATCACTCTCTTGATACTCCACTCCTTGTATCCAATGTTTTTGAAGACAGAGGTTAAGTGTTCAATCTCATATTTTAGGTGATCCAGGTCAGAAATCCTTAAAGCTCTAACTGCCAGGGTGTTTAAAATGCCAAATTTTTGGGAGGGATGATGGTAAGAATCAGCATGAAGATAGCTATCAGTGTGAGTTTTCTTCCTATAGACCTAGTTTCCCAAAGTACCGTCCTCTTTTCTACTGATCAGGATGTCTTGAAAGGGGATCTTACCATTCTCTTCAAGCTCCATAGTAAATTTGATTTCAGAAGATAACGAGTTAAGATGATTGTAGAACTTCTCAAACTCTGCTCTACCATGAGTCCAATTAAGGTTGGTGTCATCGACAAATCTTTTCCACCATGCTGGCTTCAAGTGGAATGAGTCAAGGGCTTTCCTCTCAAAGTAATCCATGTATAGGTTGGTGACAATAGGTGAGAGCGGGGAACCCATGGCGACCCCAGAAATTTGTTCATAATAGTGATCTTGAAAACTGAAAAAAATGGACCGTAAACAGATTTCTGCAAGCTTCGCTGTTTTAGGATCGGTGGCCATCTTTATAACATGAACAGCTTCATCAAGGGGAATCTTTGTGAACAGGGATACGACATCAAACCTTACTAGAATATCATCTTTATGAACTCTTTTATCTCTAATAAGCTTCACAAAATCTATTGAGTCCTTTATGAAAGAGTCTGTGTTACCAACCAGAGGTTTTAGGATCTTAGCTACATACTTAGCTAGTTCATATGTAGGGGAACCAATGGTGTTAACAATCGGTCTAAGAGGAACCCCTTCCTTATGGATTTTTGGTAATCAATAGATTCTAGGAATAACCTCATAGGAGGGGATCAACTTCTTTTTTATTTTATCTTCAAGGTTCGTTTCCATGATGGCTTTCTTGACCTGCTTTATCACCTTGGGAATAGGGTTGGAGTTGATCCTTCTATAACTTCCACAACTCAAATGCTCATTCATTTTATGTATGTAATCCTCCTTGTTTAACACAACGGTGTCTCCACCTTTATCAGCTTTAAGAACAACTATTTTATCATTATTATAGAGAGATCTTAGAGCCTCTCGCCCTTCCCTATTAAGGTTACTCTTTGGTCGTTTAGATTTTAACAAAGCTAGGGAACATTCTTGTCTTAATATCTCCCTTTCGTTTGATGAAAGACCTTGAGTCCCATTCTCAATGTTGCAAATGATGCTTTCGAAAGGAATGTTCTTGGGTGAGACTACAAATCCCAATCCCTTGTTTAAGATTCTGATTTCTTCAGAGCTGAGAATTATGGATGAGAGGTTCACAACCCTTTTATCATGCGTATTCGGAACCGAGGGGTCCCCATTCACAACCTTACTATTGTTGTGAGGAATATCTTTGGAAGCATTATGATTCTTAATCATTTCATGGTCTGAATTATTCTTAGCATCAAGATTTACACCTCTTAGGTCGCTTTGGTTTTTATGTATATTATAATCCTTCATACTTATTTTAGTATTACCATTCACAACCTTACTATTGTTGTGAGGAATATCTTTGGAAGCATTATGATCTGAATTATTAGCATCGAGATTTACACCCCTTAGGTTTTTTATGTATATTGTAATCCTTCATACTTCTTTTAGCATTATTACCCACGTTATCATAACTGCCCACGTTGCAAGAAGCATCCGTATTGCCCACGTTATTCTCATGGCTGCCCACGTTATCATGATTGCCCACGTTACAGTATATTCTATTCATGTGCTCCACATTGCAAGAAGTATCCGTATTACCATCCTTAATCGCGTCTTCATTACTTGTGCAAACGTTAATAGTGTCAGGGACACTGCTGGAAACAACGCAGTAGGTATTGGAACTGCTGGAACAATGTACAGCGTAGGAATTATCAGGGTTTATGTCCACGTTGATGTTACCTTTACCTGAACCCTCAGCGCAGTTGGAATTGGAGCTCCCAGCGCAGTTGGTAGAGTTTAAACCGTTAATGAAAGTGCTAGAGCCCTCAGTGCAGTTGGAATTGGAGCCCCCAGCGCAGTTGGAATTGGAGTTAATAGCGTTTAAACTGTTAATGCAAGTGCTGGAGTTGTTGAAACTGTTAATGTAACTGCTGGAATCAGGGACAACGTGGGAAACCTCAGGGACAACGTAGGATTTACAGTTCATGTGCCAGGTACCCTCGTTGCTATAGGATTTAATGTTCTTGTCTACGTTGATGTTGTTGCTGCCTGAATCTACAACGCAGTAGTTATTGGGAACAGCGCAGTATTTATTCCGATCAGGTGAGGAGATCGCCTGAACTATTGGAATTGGCCTGAACTCTTCTATGTTTACCCTTTTATTTAGAATTGATGTGTTGTTTCTTTCCACGCCTTCCTCTAGTTTGGCCAGCTTCCTGGATTGTCTTTCCCTGGCGATTCTACCCTCTGACTAGGCCTTCAATGCAGCTTTTGCATCAACAATTTTCCAAAGATCAAAGTTAATTTTCATAGTTAGTTTCAAATGCGAGGAAAGGGCCAACCGATTGAAGTTATCTAAGGCTGCCCTGGTTCTCTTAATTTCATTTCAGATTAGGGCTAGGCTTAATTTCAAAAACGATCTATAATTATACTGATTAAATAGTCTGTGATTAATCTTAGCAAAAGGAGGAATGATTCTCTTGTTCCTACATTGTTTTAGAAACTGCAGGTCCGCAGCTCTCCTCTCAATTTTTATCCTCAGGATTTCGAGAAGACAAATCTCTTTCCATGTTTCCCCTCTGTACAGGGAAGTTATTGTGGATTTTAAGCCTCTGTGGAAGTTTTTTGTAGCTTCATGTTCCGGATTATCCACAGTTTCTAGTTCATTCTGCCGATGTTTCAAACCCCAAAGGGGGTCCATCATCAGGACAAATCAGATAGATAGACAATGAATGAAAGATTATTGAGAGAAGGAGCCATGCGCCCTGGTATAAATAAACCAAAGAACCCTAATTTATAAGGGCCGACACATGATTTTTAAAATTTTTATTCTATTAATTAATTATTTAATTGTTCATAATTAGGTCAGGTTTAATAACTCTAATTTATTTATTTATTATTATTCCAGTTTTATATTTAATTGATTAATATAAATTTAATTTTTAATTATT